>JAQQSU010003233.1:0-14425 GCA_028627135.1 Pseudochirops cupreus | reverse complement strand
TTCTTCTTCTTCTTCTTCTTCTTCTTCTTCTTCTTCTTCTTCTTCTTCTTCTTCTTCTTCTTCTTCCTTCTTCTCTTTTCCAGCTATCTTTTACTTGTTTTCTTTCCTCTTTAGAGTTGTAAGCTCCTCGAAGGCAGGAATTGCCTTGATTGCTTGCAATTACATCCCCAATGCTTAGCACAGGGTCTGGCACACAGCAAGTAATTCATAAATGTTCACTCTGTTCATTTCTCTGTCTTTCTGTCTGTCTGCTAGTCTGTCTACTTTTCTATCTTTCTATTTCTTTCTGTCTTTCTCTCTGCTACTCTATCTATTCGTCTATCTTTCTGTTCTACCTTTCTGTCTGCTAGTCAATCTATCTCTCCAGCCATTTACTTTATCCATCCATCCAACCATCCATCCATCCATCTACTTTTTCTGTCTGCTATCACTTAGCTATCAGAGGAAGCCTTTCACAATGCCCTTCATTACTTGTGCTCTTTCCCTCCTCAAACTCAGCTCCACCCCCTTCACACTTTGCTTTGCATACATCATTTCCTCCTCATAAAAACTTTTAGTTCCTTAAGGGCAAGAGCTGACTAATTTTTGGCTTTATATTGCTTGGGTCTAGAACAGTGGTTCTCAACCTTCCTAATGCCATGACCCTTTAATACAGTTCCTCATGTTGGGGTGACCCCCAACCATAAAATTATTTTCATTGCTACTTCATAACTGTAATTTTGCTACTGTTATGAATTGTAATGTAAATATCTGATATGCAGGATGTATTTTCATTGTTACAAATTGAACAGAACCCACAGGTTGAGAACCTCTGGTCTAGAAGCTTGTGCTGCCATGATAGGCATTGAACACAAGCTTGTTGGGTTGTGGAAATGTTGGTGGAGTAGATTACACTTGATGGCAGATGACTTTTGCTGGTCTTAAGTGTCACTAAAGTTGATACTGGAGCAACTGGGAGGTTCAGTGGATAGAGTGTGGGGCCTGGAGTCAAAAAGACCTGAGCTCAAATCTGGTCTCAGACACTAATTAAGTGGGTGACCCTGGGCAAGTCACTTCACCCTGTTTGCCTCAGTTCCCTTATTTGTAAAATGAACTAGAGAAGGAAATGGCAAAGCACTTCAATATCTTTGCCAATAAAATCCCAAATGGAGTCATGGAGAGTTTAGCATGACCAAAAGACTGAACAACAATTGACACTCCTTATCAGATACTGGATTTATTGACCTGAACAGGGGCATGCCACACCCAACTGCATACTTTAAACAATGACCTTGAATCACAGGTGGTCAGTCAGCAAGGAATTATTAATTGCTTAATAGGTTTGGGTCTCAATGCTATGCACTTGGGAAGCAAAGAAAGGCAGCAACAGTCCATACCCTTCTGAAGTGTGTCATCAGAAGGGGGAGAAAAAATGCAAACTACTGTGTGCATAGAAGATAGAGGATAGTCAAAGGGGAAGACTCTAGCCTCCTCAATGGAGGGGAAGGGTAGTGAGGATGGAGAAGGCCTCCTGAAGAAGGAGGCATTTGGGTTCAATCTTCAAGCAATCCAGGCACTCTGAGAAGCAGAGGAGACCAGAGAGAACATTCTGCAAAGGGGGACAAGTCTGTGCCAAGGCATAAATATGGTTGATGGCATATTATGCAAAAGGAACAGCAAGAAGATCAATAAAGCTAGATTAGAGATTATGTGGAGGGCAGAAAAGTGTAAAAAGACAGGAAAGGAAGTAGGGATCAGGTTGTGAAGAGTTTTACATGCCAAAAGCCTATTTGATCCTGTAGTAATAGGGGGTACCTAAAGGTGGTTGAGCAGGGGAAAGGACATGGTCAGGAAAGTATGTACTTGGGAAGTTTACTAAATTTATGAAAATTTGTCAGCAATAGAAGGTAGATTGGATACAGGAGATACTGCAGGCAGGGAAAGACGGAGATTATGCTAGAGAGATTTTTAGGGTGGAAACAGCAAGATTTGGCAATGGATTTTGTTAGTAAAATCGTAGGGTGCCTGAGAATGAAGAATTGAGAATGCCATGGAAATGGCAAGTTGGTGACTGGCAGGATCATGGTTCAGTAATAGGGAATTTCAGAAGACGGTGGACTTTGGTTTTGTCTTGGGCTGGGGACAATGTGTTCTATTTTGGACCAGTCATGTTTAAGATGTTTAAGGGATACAGAGTTTGAGATATCCAAAAGGCAATTAGTAACAAGTGACTGCAGCTCAGTTGAGAAACTAGGACTGGATATAGGATCTGGGATTTATCTGTCCAGAAAAAATCATTAAAGCCATTGGGACTGATGTGATCATCAAGGGAGTCAGTATCCAGAGGAACTCAAAGAGGGCAGAGGGGAGAACCCCAAATGAAACCAAGAATTTCTAGGTATGACAGGGGTGAAACACCAGCAAAGGAGACTGAGGAGGACTGGACAGGTAGAGGGACATCCAGAAAAGAATGATGCATGAAACTTCTATAGAAGATAGCATCCAGGAACATGTGATGACAGCAGCAAGTACTGGAGAGACATCAAGGAGGATGAGCTTTGAGAAAAGGCCAGGAGGCTTTGGCAGATTAGAGCTCATTGCTAAGGTTGGAAAGGGAAATTCCATTTGAATGGTGAAGGTAGAAGACAAGTTGCAGAGGGTTTAGAAGAGAGGGAGAGGATAGAAAGAAGAGAAACTGAGTATGGATGGATTTTCTTCTTTTCTCTTTAAAAAATTCCAAACAACATCAAATAAAATTGAAGTTCCTTGTAACACAGTAGACAGACATGAAGGACTGTACATAAAACTGTAAACGTTTATTATGTCTCTTTCTTTTCCTTTTAAGTGTCCAGCTCTCTAGACCCCTCTCCTTCCCAACAAACACTAATTTGAAAAAAAATAGCAAAACAAATTCCTCCACTGGCCATTTCTGTAAATGCTTGTTTTATTCTGCATCAGGGCTCCACCCCACCCCCACTCCCCATTCTCTTAGCATTTGTGCGGCGTACTGAAACTGTGGTCTTCTGGAATCCAAGTTCTTGTTAGGCGTTGTCTTTGCATACACCATTCTCCTGGTTCTGCTCACTTCACCCTGTACCTGGTCAGACAACTCTTCCAAGGTTTCCTTGAAACCATCCCTTTCATCATTTCTTGAAGAATCTTCCACTTTATTCATACGCCCTAATTTGTTCAGCCGTCCCCCGATAGATGGGTACTCTCTAATCTTCTAATTCTTTCCTTTCTTTTTAATCCTCCCTCCTTAATCAGGGTGTTTGACATGCTCCTAGCAGTTTCTGTTGAACAGTGAGTTCTTACTCCATCAGCTAGGCTTTTTTTTGGTTATCTAACATGAGGCAACCAGATTCATTTGCTTCTTTATGTTGTACACCTAGTCTGTTCCACTGATTGACCTCTCTTTTTTTTAACCAGTACAAAGTCATTCTGGTGATTCCTACTTTGTAGTATAGTTTGAGCTCTAGTTTTCTTTCTTTACACTATTTTGTATTATTTTTCTTAATATTCTGGCCCTCCAGATGAATTTTGTTAATATTTAACTCTACAAATATAAATATACTATTTTGGATCTATAAAGTAATCCTTTGATAGTTTGATTATTATGATATTGGACCAGTAAATTAATTAAGATAGCATAGAAATTTTTTTATATGGGCATGACCTAAATATGCAAAATTAATATTTCTCCAACTATTTGAGTCTGACTTTATTTCTGTGAAGTGTTGTAATTATATTCAAATAGCTTCTGTGTGCCTTCCTGATATACTTCCAAATATGTTTTCTATCTGTAGTTAGTATAAATGGAATTTCTTTTTCTCTCCCTCCCTTCTAATCATACACAGGGATGCTGATGATTCATGTGGAATTATCTGATATCGTGCAACTTTGCTGAATTAATATTTTTGATTATTTTTCTCAACTACTTTGATTTTTTAAAGTAGACCACATCATCTACAAAAAGATGTGTTTTTTCTCTTGATTTTTTTTCTTGCAATATTGCTGTAAAGCTACAATTTCTAATGCTAGGTTTAGTAGTAATGATGATGATAAATATGCTGGCTTTCTCCCTGACCTTAATGGAAAGGCTGTTAATTTTTTCCCTTTCCATAAAATGTGGGTTCTTCATTTTCAATAGATATATTTTCCTTAAGAAAGAAAGTTCAATTATGTATGTTGCTAAGCTTTCTAGTATTTCTATTAGGAACTGGCATTAGATTTGGTCAAAAGTTTTCTTTTTTTGTATACAAATGACTTTTTCAAGGCATTTAATTGAGGAGTCACATGTGCAAAGAGGTGACTGTTCTCTGATTATCCAGGAGTCATGGACAATTATAAATGGCATAACTTGAAAAAAATAATGATGTTAATGTAGTTTTGTGGGTAAAGTGCTGGTTTCATAGTCTGAGCTGGCCCTGAATCACAAATCTGCCACTTAGTTACTCATTTACAGCAATGTCCTTCACCTAGTACCATACACAAGTTCCTTTGCCTTGTTTTTTTATCCTATAAAATGGGGATAATAAGAGCTTCTCTCTATAGTCTCATGATCAGAGGAAAACTACTTTGCAATCTTTCTAGCACATTGAAATGTGATTTATGATTAACATAATCAATAAAGTTAACAGAATGATTTCGTGAATAATGCTAACAATGACAGTAGTCTTTCCAGCCTGCTTCTAGCCCCTGGCTTTCCCTGGCTTATCCAAAACCTTAGAATGCTCTCTTTGTATGATAGACCTGGGAACAATGGCTACTTTTGTCTTGTTTAGCTTGGTGACAAACCTTCAAGCCAGTCTTCATAAGTGCATAAAGGTGAGTAGAGTAAATATAGACAAAAATTAGGAAGATTGGAAAAATGGTAGAAAACCTTTAATGGCAGGCTTAGGATTTTGTGCTTTTTCATATAGTTTGGAGTGAGATAGTAAATGCTTTGGGAGAAGGAGTGACATGGTCAGACTTGTCCATCAAGACCAAGACAGAAAAAAATTCAGTTCATTTCAATTAATCAGAAGCTAATAAAAAGTGTACATTCTGGCCAGATACAACCCAGAGGCACCTGTAAATTGTATCTCTCTGTAGCTCAACAGGTTACACACAAAAGATCTGAGAAAAAAAGAAAAATATCAGTCCAATTGGCAGTTTGATTTCAAGAAGAAAATGAAATTATGAAGTTGAGAGGTTTGATAAAGGCTGAGATTGAATTTTAGGAATTTTAACTATCATTCAATCAACCATTTCCACCACTTTATTTTTCACTTTCCAAACAGATTTTGGTGGTTGTGTGTGGTCCAGAACCAGGTAAACAGCTAGTGTTTGGTGCCATCATGTCCCTAAGCAGAGGTTTATAGAAAACACGGTTAGAGGTCGAGAATCCAGAGAAGAGGAGACAGAGCAAGGGTCAGTTAGCACGCCAGGGTGGGGAAGTCAGGCAGCTTGAGCCAGAAGTTGAGTTGTCTGTCGTTACTAGCAGTTAGGAATATATCACGTAGGGAATCAACCAAGGCATAAATCTGGAAAGAGGCCCCAGAGGTCAGGACAGAAGATGACTCCCAAATTTATATCTCTCACCCTAATCCCCCTCCTGATTTATCCTGCCTTTCCTGCTACTCATCTTGACTTGGATGCCTATCACCAATGTCCATTTTTACACTCCAAAGACAACATTCTCAAATAAGATCCCATCAATGTTTCCTTCTAAACCCAGGAGACACTGTTGGCTCTTTCTTCTCCCTTAAGTCTATATATAATCAATCGCCATACCTTTGTTGATTATACGTCAACGGCATTTCTTAAACTCATCCTTCTTTTGTCTTCTCATGACATCTTGGCCCATATTCAGATCTTCACCTGCAGAGAGTTGTCAGGGGCTCCTAGCTTCATTCTCTTCTTTTCTCTTTCCTCATTGATGTTTAAATAGTCTGTTCAAAGCCCAGGTCTTATTATGTCAGCCCTCTGCTCAAAAAATTTCAGTGTGTTCTTTGTTTCTCTAAGATAAAATGCAAGTTAGCTGTGTGAAGTCAACCTCAGTCTGACTTCATGTGACCCTTTCAGCCTTATTTGGCAAACTTGCATTTAGACACTCTGAATTCAGGTCACACTGGATCACCGTTAGATGTTTCTTAGACTTAACATTCCATCTGGGATATGCCATTTGCAGAAACCATCCTTCAGGCTTGTAGTGAATTCTTGCTTCCACTTTGCCTTTTGAAATTCTTACCATGTGGAAAGACATGATGAAAGAGTTTGAGACCTCTTAGGAAAGTAGAGAAAAGTTTATTTATCTTTCTCGAGAAAGGGCACATCCTCCACAGTGGGTGAAGGAAGTGCCAGTTGATTACAGAAAGCAAGGTTTGCTATACCTTAAGGCAAGTCCCCCTCCCTAACCCCTGCCTCCTTATCCCATTTGCTGAGTTTTAGAGTTCTCATTCTGACCTGGGAAATTCTGCTGCGGGACAAGGAGAACAAAGAGCAGGGAAGGTCCCTAATCTAAACTGTTATATTTGCCCAAATTCTTCTAGAACAGCAGGATGTTTGTGGCTGGAGTGCCCAGGTTGAACTACATGGGCCTCACACTATAGTCTGAGCAATCCCTGGGGAACAAAAAGAAACCTTGTGATACCCATTCCTTGTCTGACTTCCTGGTGCAGATTTTTGCAAAGACAAGCCAGTTTAAACAATAAGAATCAGGAATCCCTGAGGAGACTTCATTCTCTTTAAGGACCTCATCCCTCACCTTACCCTTACAAGGTTCTGCTCATGGACATTTCCTCCTTAAAGCTTCCCACCCTATTGTTTTCCTTTCTCAATGTCCTTTGCCTTTACTTATCTCCATACCTGCACTGTCCCCTGTGATCTTGACGTCACAGATCATTTTCTTTTGTTCTTTGCCTTTTCTGTGATTAGCATGGTGTCTTGCACAGGACGCCATCATTGTTTGTTGAATTGAATTGGAACCTTGATCATCAGGCTAGCCTCACCAAGGGGACCAGCATTCAGAACCCAGGGCCAGGCCAAAGGCAGAGGTTTTCCAGTTCAGGTGTTCTGTACTTATTTCCTGTTAAGTGGAAAAAGACCTGGGAACAAGATTAGATCTGACAAATCGTAGGGTGAAGTAGCTTAAATGGCTGGAGCAAAGGATGGTGGATGTTTAGAAGGTGAATTCTGGTTATGGGAACTTCACTGATGCCATAAGTAGGTTCTGGAATTCAGTCAGAATTCTGTCATGGGATGTGTGTGTGTGTGAGTATATATGTGAGTGTGTGCATGTGTGCATGAATGTGTGTGAGTGTGTGTTTGTGTGTGTGTGCTCACACACCAATACTAAAGTTAATTTAGGCTCAGCGACCAATATTGATTCAAGCTCAGGTACAGAGTCAAAGGTAACAACCCAAGGGGCTGTGGGAGGTCTAGAAACTTCTAAGACCAGCAAAACTTCAGCTATTGCACTTCCCAGTGCTGACATCAGCTAATCAGTCTTCAATAAAGTTTCATTCATTAAGCACTGTGCTAAGTACTGGGAGTATAAGAAAAGGCTTCCTCATTTCAGTGTTGGGGACTCCAGCTAAATAACCAGATACAGACTGGAAATCAACTGAGGGGGTAGACAGGAGGTCAGCTCAAAGCAGAAAGCATCTGAGGACCTATCTGGGCTTCCTTTCTTTTTTGTTCTCTTCAAAAATGTTGTGGACTATTTAGGAGCCAAGATGGTGGAGGAGAAACAGGACTTTCACATGGCTCTAGCTTCTACCTCCTTGAATACTTGTAAAATATGACTCTAAACAAGCTTTAGAGCTATATAACCCACAATGTGACAGAGAGAAACAAATCTCCTGCTGAAGGAAGCCTGGCAGACTGGCAAGAAGGGTCTATCTCAGTGCTGGGAGCTGAGCACAGTCCTGACTGAGCCACAGTTTTAGCCCCAGGATGGCCCTGACCAGCTATGGCTGGAGCAGACTTCAGGAGAGTAAATTACCAGCAGCTATAGTGGCTTTACAGACTTCTCAAACCTAAAATGCCAAAGACAGAGTAAAAGGTCAGTGTGGAACTTCGTTGGAAAAGGGAAAGCACAGTCTGGCTGCTACCCCTAGGACAAAAAGGGTAGGAGGCATGGGGGCTGTAGCCACTGCCTTGTGGCTGTTTCTAGAGCTCCTTGCCTACAGATTGTAGAGGGACCAAGTGACCATTCAGGGGCAAAGCTCTCTTGTTTTGACCTGCTTGGATCTGGGTCACAGTCTTGGGTGGTGGTCCTAGGGTGCATGACTAGTGAGCCAGTGCATGTGGGGGCTATAGAGAGGGCACCCATCCAATAGCTCTGGCAGCTGCAAAACCCCCAGAAATTTTGGACACAGATCTCCCCATTCTGGAATCAAAGTTCTACTGTGGCAAAGAGCTCAAAAGTCAAGTAATTGTCTGGCAATATGAGCAAACAGAAGAAGCACAATCAGACCATAGAATCCTTTTTGGAGTACAAAAAGGATCAAAATATGGAACCAGAAGAAGACAACAAAGTCAAAACTCTTGCATCAAAAGCTTCCAAGAAAAATATGAACTGGTTACAGGCCATGGGGGAGCTCAAGAAGGATTTTGAAATTCAAGTTAAGAAAAGTGGAGGAAAAATTGGGAAGAGGAATGAGAATGATGCAAGAAAATCATGAAAAGTGAGTCAACAGCCTACTAAAGGACACCCAAAAATTCACTTACGAAAATAACACCTTAAAAAATAGACTAACTCAAATGGCAAAAGAGGCCCAAAAAGCCAATGAGGAGAAGATACTTTAAAAAGTTGAATTTGCAAGATGGAAAAAGAATTTCAAAAACTCACTGAAGAGAATAACTCCTTCAAAATTAGACTGGAGCAATTAGAAGCTAATGACTTTATGAGAAATCAAGATACTATAAAGCAGATCCAAAGAAATGAAGAAAATAGAAGGCAATGTGAAATACTTCATTGAAAAAAATACCGACCTGGAAAATAGATCTGAGAAACATAATTTTAAAATTTTCGTCTACCTGAAAGCCACAATTAAAAAAAGATTCTAGAAACCATCTTTCAAGAAATTAATAAGCAAAATTGCCCTGATATTCTAGAGCTATAAGGCAAAATAGAAATTGAAAGAATTCACCAATAACCTTTTGAAAAAGATCCCAAAAAGAAAACTCCTAGGAATATCATAGCCAAATTCCAGAGTTCCCAGATCAAGGGGAAAATACTGCAGGCAGTCAAGAAGAAACAATTTGAGTATTGTGGAAACACAATCAAGATAACACAAGATCTAGCAGCTTCAACATTAAGGCATTGAAGGGCTTGGAATATGATATTCTGGAGATCAAAGGAGCTAGGACTAAAACCAAGAATCACCTACCCAGCTGAGTATAATGCTACAGGGAAAAATATGGTCATTCAATGAAATAGAGGGATTTCAAGTATTCTTGATGAAAAAACCTGAGCTGAACAGAAAATTTGACTTTCAAATACAAGAAGCAAGAGAAGCATGTGTTGGTAAACAGGAAAAAGAAATCATAAGTAACTTATTAAAGTTTAACTATTTACAATCTTTCATGGAAAAATGATAATTGTATCTCAAAAGACTTCTGAGTATGAGGATAGCTGAAGGGAATATATATGTGTGCATATGTATATACATATGTATATATATATATGTATGTATATATATATGAATGTGTATAAGAGGATATATATGTATATAAATATATATGTGAGTTGTGGGCATTTGTATGTTCACAAAAACATAGACAGAGGGCACAGAATGTGAATATGAAGGGATGATATCTAAAAAATAAAATTAAGAGGTGAGAGAGGAATTTATTGGGAGAAGAAGAAAGGGAGTGATAGATCAGGGTAAATTATCTCATGTAAAAGAGGCAAGAGAAAACTGTTGCAGTGGAGGGGAAGAGCAGGAAGGTGAAAAGGAATGGGATTACTTGATTCTCATTGAATTTGGCCTAAGGAGGGAATAACATACACACTCACTTGGATTTCTTACCCTACAGGAAAATAGGGGAGTAGGGGATAAGATGAGGAAGGATAGAAGGGAGGGCAGATTGGGGGAGAGGATAGTTAGAAGCAAACATTTTTGAAAAGGGATAGGGTCAAAGGAGAAAACAGAATAAGTGGGAGGTGGGATAGGATGGAGGGAAACATAATTAGTATTTCACAATATAACTACTATGGAAATGATTTGGCTAGCTACACATGTATAATCTATATTGAATTGCTTACCTTCCCAGTGTGGGTGGGTAAGGATGGAAGAAGGGAAAAAAAATCTGGAACTCAAAGTTTTAAAAATAAATGTTTCAAAATTGTTTCTTTATATGTAACTGGAAAGTAAGATCTACAGGTAATGAATGGGGTATAGAAACCCATCTTGCCCTACCAGAAAGTTAGAAGGGTGAAAGGTGAGGATATAAGAGAGAAAAAATTTGGGAAGGGGTATTCAGTAGTTTTGCTATTTTGGGGTAGGGGATAGGGGAAAGATGGGGAGAGAAAAAAAATTGCAACTCAAAATCTTGTGGAAATGAATGTTGAAAACTAAAAGTAAATATTTTTTTTAAAAAAAGCTTTTGCTTTGAAAGTGAGGGGCTACCATGAAAAAAAAATGTAGTGTACTTACTTGCTGCTTATGTTGAAGAGCCCTGGCATGATCATACTTGTCTTCTACTTTGGTAAATATTTTGGTTAAAAGAACTGTAACACTTCTGGGATTGCCAAGGCAGATTCAGTTGTCCTGCTAAAATGTTACTGGCGTATTTGGTTAAGGATACAGTGCTGGTCTTGGTATCAGGAAAATATGGGTCGTATTCTTGCCTCTGGGACTTAGTTGCTATTTGCCCTCTAGGCTTATCATGTGACCTCAATGAGCCTCAGTGTCCTTGCCTATTAAATGGGGAGTAATAATAGTACTGACCCTATAGCATCATCAAGAGGGTCAGATGAGATAACGAATATAAAAAACTCTGAATATATGAAAGTTCTATAATGTAGCTATTGTCAGTGGCCTTTGGGGGTACAGTAATAATGGGGAGGGATACTCTTGTGTGTGTATGGATCTCACATGTACTTTTCATTGTGTTTCTTGGATGTCAGACAGGGTTTTTGGAGATACTGGGATTTCCATCTTTTGTACTCACATGCCTTTTCGAAGTACCACCAACATCAGATGCGAATGTCACAGTGACAGACACTCTGTTCAATAACATTCCAGTTCGAGTCTTTGAGCCAAAGCAAAAGTCGTCTACAACAAGAAGAGCCGTGTTTTACATTCATGGTGGTGGCTGGGCCACAGGAGATGCTAGTAAGTACTTTTCTTAGGGAACTGAATCTTGGAGGCCAACACATTTCAATCCATCTTTGATGTTAATCAGAGATTTTGTAGTTAGAAGATAATAGAACAGTGCTGAGCCAAGCAGAGAGGAGATGAGAGGAGAGAGAAGGGGAGAACAGAAGGGGACAAGAGGACAGAGGAGGAGAGAAAAAAAGAATGGGAGGACAGGAGAAGAGAAGGGAGAGGAAGGGAGGGCAGGAGCTGAGGATAGGGAGGTAAAAAGGGAAAGATAGAAGGGGACAAGAGGAGAGGAAAAGGGAGAAGAAAGGAGGACAGTTGTTGAAGAGAGGGGAGAGGGAAGAGGAGGTGAGGGCATGGCACTACCAGCTGCTCAGAGCTTCCTGAACTCTAATGGGGTTTAACCCTAATAACATTTTATTAATTTACAAGGTTAAGATAAGCAGGGTTAGTCATTTGCAGAGGATGCTCCCTTCTCATAGGCAGGTACACTGAGTATATTAGATCACTAATTATGGTTTTTTGGTGAATACACAATTAGAACAAAGGAATGATCTCTTAGATCTTTAGAAGTAGTTGGTGCCACAGTGGACAGAGCACTGGGTCTGGAGTCAGGAATCCCACCTCTGACACTTACTTGCTCTGTGAACCTCAGCAAGTAACAGAAGCTCTATCTGCCTCAGTTTCCTCAACTGTAAAATGGAGATGATACAGGGTTGTTGTGAGGATCAAATGAGATAATTTTTGTAAAGGGCTCAGAACACTCTCTGGCACATAGTAGGTATTAGAATAAACCTTAACAAATGTTTCTTCTCCCTGTTCCCTCTCTTCCCCCTGCTTTAAAGGTATATCTGAGATAACTGGTTTTTCTGGGCTGGTGAATTCATTACAATAGGGAATCCTTGTTATGGAAATGTAAATGTAAATCACTGACTCTTCTGGGTGTGACTGGAACCTTTTCCCCTGAACAGTGCTAAGAAGACATCACAGGAGGCAGAATCAAGAAGGTAGAGTAAAGGCCAGAATTCCCCTAAGCCCTCCCCCAAACCCCTCCAAATACCTTTAAACAATGCCTCTAAACAAATTCTAGAATGACACAACCCCCAAAAGGACAGAGGGAAATAATTTTCTAGCCCAAGACAAGGGTGGCAGGAAAGATCTGTTGCACCAAGGTAAGAGAGGAGCACAGTTCACCTCAGGCTGTGCCAGCACAGATTGGGTCCCAGAAAAGCAGGAGCAGGTCTTGGGGCAATTGAATCAGTGGCAGCAGTGGAAGTTTACAGACCATGCATCCCACAGACTATAAGGGGATCAAGTAATGGGTCAGAAGGAGATTTGCAGGGATCCCTCTGCTGGCACCAGGGGCTATATTGCCTATGCTCAGATCTGTGTTGCAGTCTTGAGTCTTAGTCCCAGTCTGAGGAGAAGCATTTGGATAGTAGAGTTGTGGCAGCAGGGAAGCAGGGACACTAGTCATGTTCCAGGGTTAAAAAGAGTATTTGTGTTTGCTCACAAACCAGTGCACAGTGCAGGAGAGAAGTAAACACACCTCTCACTAGATCATACCACCTTGGAGAAGTCAAAACCCCACAGGTCCCCAGAATTATCTTTGAAAACAGTTGCACAAAAACACCCTTGAAACTTGGCACAGGACCCTCTCTGCATGTGAAACAGAGCCCCATTTTAGTATAGAGTTAAAAGTCAAGAAATAGGCTGGTAAATGAGGAAACAACAGAAAAAATTCTGATCATAGAAATTTATTCTGGTGACAAGGAAGATCAAAACACACTCTAAGAAGAACAACAAAGTTAAAATACCTGCTTCAAAAGCCTTAAAGAAAAGTATGAATTGGTCTCTGGCCATGGGACAGCTCAAAAAGGATTTTAAAAATCAAGTAAGAGAGGTAGAGGAAAAATTGGGAAGAGAAATTAGAATGATGCAAGAAAATCATAAAAAAAAAGAGTCAACAACTTGGTAAATGAGGTGCAGAAAATACTGAAGACAATAACACCTTACAAAACAGAATATGCCAAATGTAAAAGAGGTACAAAAATTCACTGAAGAGAACTCCTAAAAAGTAGAATTGAATAAGTGGAAAAGGAGGTACAATAGCTCACTGAAGAAAATGATTCCTCAAAAGTTAGAATTGGTCTGGCCCCACGGACCTCCTTTGCTAGAGATTGGATGCCTCCTCCCTGATGGCCAGATGGAGGCCCATGCTGCTGTGCAGGGTTGTGGTGGTGGGCTGCACAGCAGCATGGGCCTCCATGTGGCTTGCCCTCAAGTTCACCTGCAGTTGTGCAAAAGATATGATAATACCAGAAAAACCACCAGTAAATTTCTTTTCTTTAAGTCTCCTGTCCTTGACCTCTTCCAAGGACAGTTGGACTATGCAGAATACATTTGTCAAGATTCAGAAGTGGTGTTGTTTTTCTATGCTCTGTGGTGTGGACAGCCCATTAATGCAAAGGGAGAAATTCAACAAGTAGTAAACAGGCTTGTAGACCAGGTCTTGTTTGTGGCAGTAACTGTTGGTGGAACCAGGGGAAATGCATAAAACAGAAACATTTCTTCTATTTTCCTGTGATATATCTGTACCATCAGAGTTTTGGACCAATGGAATACAAAGTTCCCTTGCATGCTGTTTACATTGAGAACTTTGTTTGCCAGGTGATGACGTCACTTCTCTACATCCCCACTTGGTCAGAATTACTTGATTTTCTATCAAATTATGAGCCTGGAGTACTTGGGTATTTTGAATTCAGTGGTTCTACCCACTGAATTATTCCTGATTATTTGACATTCTTCACTTCAGCATTACATTTGCTAAAGAAAGATAACCTAGGAACATTATACTCTGGTGTTATCACAAATAAACATCTTGCCAAACTGGTATCTTTGGTGCACTCTGGAAGCGTGTATTTACATAGGCATTTCAGCACATCACTTGTCTTTCCCAGAGAGGTAATGAACTACACAGTTGAGAATATTGGGGGGCGGAGCCAAGATGGCGGCATAGCAGCAGCAACATATCACAGCTCTCACATAGCCACCCCAAAATACCCATAAAACAGGTCTCTAAACCAATCCTAGAACTCCAAAACACACACAAAGATACTTCCCACTAAAGT
>JAQQSU010003232.1:0-14425 GCA_028627135.1 Pseudochirops cupreus | reverse complement strand
AGCTAACGTCGGTGAGGTCCATGTGGGACAGGTTACAATGGAAGAAACAGAAGAAAGTGTCCAATCCTTCATACCAAGGACAGTCTCTAATAATCTCCCAGCATTGATTGGTTTCCCAAAGAAGCATGAGAAAGCAGAATCCTTCAGCAAGCCCCTGGTTATGTGATACACTTATTCTCCATATAAGGTGACCTGACAATGTGGCCCAGATTCAAGGTGAAAATCATCTGGTCCTTTGGAAGCAACTGTGCAGCCCAATAACAGACCCAGATGCATCTTGTGTACCGTAGAAGGGAAGGATGAGCCTGTGGGTAGCTGGAGAACTAGCTACTCACAAGGCTCCCTGACCCCACACAGCCCCGAATGGACACAGCCTCCCAGCTGCCTAAGGGCCAGGCCAGAGAGCTCATCACAAAGCCAAATGCCGTGAGGATTGAGATATTCTAGTGTGGCATCACAGCCAGGAGACACACCCTGCTTGGGAGGACAGCTGCCAGGCTGATCTTCGCTCTGGACAAGTCAGAGCTGACAAAGAGAAGATAGACGCATGGTGCAGGGAGTAGAAGTAATTGGGAGACCCAATCAACACTTCACAAAGATCAGTTTGTGTAGGAAAGTAACTTCAACTTAATGTCATGGCTCCTTATGGTCCCATTTCCTCAAGCAGGTCACATTTGTCATAGATTTGCCCTTTAACTAGAAGCTCCTGGCTGTGACTGAGAAAGAACTTTGGAACACAGTCCAAATCTAATCAGAATTAAGTAAAGGTGGGAGGTCCACAGGTGTTACACATTCCACATGTTTTGGATTTTTTCAGTGTATCGACCAACTGTACTGATCTCTTTTCCTTCTCTAAAACATACTGTTTGTCTTAAGGGATAGCTTTCTCGGAGGGGGAAGGGAAGGAATACTTGAGATAGCTATAATGATGTAAAAAGATAAAAAATACCGGTAAAAACTAATTTTTTAAAAAATAAGTAAAGTGTGATTTTAGGAGTCCAGAAAAATAGAATTCTTTGTGCTCGCTCAGATGATTTTCACGCTCTTGGATACCAAATTAACTGCATTCCAGAGAGAACATTACAAAGTCACCCAAAGCACGGCGTTTTACTGCCGTTTCATGGTGCCACATTTCTTCTTGATGCCAAGAACGAACACTTGGATGCACAGGGGAATGCATCTTGCCTAAATAACCCTCGGTTCATATTCAGTTGAGTTATACAAATTGCTTTTTTTGTCTAGACCAGGGGTGGAAAACCTGAACCCTCGAAACCTCTAGATCCTCAAGTGCAGCCCTTAGACTGAATTCAAACTTCACAGAACAAATCCCCTTCATAAAAGGATTTGTTCTGTAAAACTTGGACCCAGTCAAAAGGCTGTACCCAAGGACCTAGAAGGCCACCTAGAAGTTCCCCATACCTGGTCCAGATCTTGTTCTTCATAACTATAGAGGTCTCTATGTAAGAAATTCTCCCTACTAAGGTGGGTCAGCACATATTTTGGCATTTATAGTCTGAGAGAGTTACATGGACACTGTTACTTTCTAGGTCTAGCCCAGGGTCACATGACCAATATGTGTCAGACAACAGACTCGAACCTTGGTCTTCCAAATTCCAAGATTCAGTTGTCTATTCATCATGCTACATTGCTTCTATACACACCCTATGTGTTTAATCCAGTAAATCCAAGCTGAATTCTGTTTCTTGTCCTAATTCCTCAGTTTCGTACCATTTAATTATACTACCATATAAGGAACTACTAAAGAGGGCATAGAATCTGAAGTTTTTAGAACTGGAAGAAACTTTACTATCATTTCAGATGAAGAAATTCAAATAACGGTATGAGAAGATCCCCTATCCTACTCCTCTAAAGAGGTGGGAGGTTCATAGATACGGTACCTTGCAAATATTTGCAGACTTTCATGATGCGCTGTTCAATTTTGCTGATTTTCTTCCTCTTCTTCCTCTTTTTCTTTTTTTTTTTTAAAAAAAGATTCTTTGTTCAGTGGAATGACTCTCTGGGAGGAGGGAAAGGGAAGGATACTGACAAAAGTTATAATAAAATTTATTTTACAAAATAGAATTAAAGGCAATAAAATGATAACTCGGAGCCCTTGAAGAATTCAAAAGGAGAAGTGATGCCTTAGAACCAAAGGTAAATAGTTTTAATAAAGCAGAGGGCACCCTGAGAACCTGGAAATAGATCAAAGGAGAACAGCTAAATGATCCAGGATATCAGAAAGAACTCCCATAAGGAAAGGCTATGTAAGGAATACTGGAAGAAATAAGATGATGTATTAACCTTAAAGTGCTATAGAAATGTCAATAGTCATTGGTGTAATCACAGATTTAAAATAGATGCTACAAGTTGCAATTTTTAAAATAATGCTTTTCTTTAAAAATAATATCTTTAAAATGCTACACAAAATCACAGAAACTTAGATATTGACCAGTGCCTTCATTTGAAGCCCTCCTGTCATGAGAAACTCATTAGTTCCTGACACAACTCCATTTCTCAGGACATTTCTTCTTAGAGTGAAACAAGATCTTACTTCCAATAACTCCTAGCAGTAAGCCTATTTCTACCTTGATGGAGTCAAACAGAGTAAGTCAAATCCAGTCCCTTTCCTGTATAACCTTGCAAATATCTGAAGACAATCATTACATATCCTCCATCTTCTCTTCTCTAGTCTAATCATTTCCTATTCCTACATCTCATCCTCATCTGATGGTTTCATGTCCCTTCTCTATCCTGAACACCCTGGATTCCATTTAATTCAATCTGGTAACACTTACTAAGCATCTTCCATTTTCAAGGAACTGTGTTGAGTGCTGAGTATATAAAGACAAAAATTAATTGGTCCTTACTCTCAGGAGTTGACATCTTCCCGTGGAAATTCAAAATACATACAAATAAGAATGCAGAAGGCAAGAAAGGGAAAGGGAAAAGTCATTAACAGCCATAGAGCTTGGGGAAGTTTTTACAGAAGAGTTGGAAACTGAGAATAGGCTTGAAGGAAGACCTGACTTCAAATATGAAGAGAGGAGAAGGAATACATTCCAGAAAAAGGGAAAGGTTTGTGGAAAGGTACAATGGCAGAAGGCAGAGGGTAAAGTTCAAGAACAACTATCAGTCTAGTTTAAATGTAATGTGGAGTTTTTAAGGAGGATTGTATAAAGCAAGACTGAAAAGGTAGGTTTTGGAGGACTTGAAAAGGGGAAAGGGTGGGAGTTAAGAAGACCTGAGTTCAAATCTAGTCTCAGTCACTTACTATCTGTGTGACCCTGGATGAGTCATCTAACCTCTCTGTCTGCCTCAATTTTCTGATCTGTAAAATGGAGATAATAATAATACCTACTTCCCAGAATTGTTGTGTGGGTCTAATGAGATAATAATTGTAAAGCACTTAGAACAGCATCTGATACACAGTAAACACTATATGAAAGTTGGCTATTTAATTAATTGTTTAATTAATTGTTATCCTATTGGTCCCTGGGAGCCATCAAAAGTTTTGAGAAAGGGAATGACAGGATTAGGTCTGTGCCTTATGTAGTACAGGTGAGAATTGATGAGGAACTAAATTAAAGATGGTGGCTTTAGGAAAGGAGAGGAGGAAATAAATGTATGTTGTGAAAGAAGAATCTACAAGAGTTGGCAACTCACTGGGCTGAGGGGATGAGGAAAGAAGAAGGAAGAGTCAAAGGAAACTTTTTCCTATGCTGCTCCTTCTATTCACTCACACAACCACCGTCTGAGTTGAGGTACGCAGCATCTCGCCACTAAACTATGGCAATAGCTTCCTAATTGGTCTCTTTGCTTGTCCAACTACAATCCGCTCTCTACTCAACAGTCAAAGAGATTTTTCTAAAGTGCAGGACTTAGTATGCCATTCCTCTGGTCAATAAACTCCTATGGCTCCCTACTGCCTCCACAATTAACTAAAAAGTCATTTGTTTGGCTTTCAAAGCCCTTTGCAACCTGGCCTTCGCCTACCTTTCCAGTCTTTTTACATTTTACTTCCCTCCAAGCAAGCTATGATTCAGCTGCTTTGAATATCATGTCGTTACTCACACACAGCAACCCCAGCCCCAGTTTATGACTTTGCACTGGCTGTGCCCCATGCCTAGAATGCCTTCTCAGTTTCATTGACTTCCTTGAAAACTTAAATCCCACCTTCTGCAGGAGGGCCTTGTTTTGGTTTGTTCAAGGTGGGCGAAGGTGGAAAGAAAAGAAAAGAAATGTCTATTTGAAAAAAGTAAAAATTCAATTAAAAAATGAAAACTTTGAAAAACAATAGAATACTTTTAAAATTAATTTTTAGACAAAGGTGCCAATTTCTAGAGTTTTAAAAATTCTATTTCTATAGAATGACTTAGTGACTGATCTATTCCACAAAAAGATTACATTGTGTATTTGGAACCAATTCAGTGACTTAGGAAGTTCTCCTATATGTAATGTTTTAATTAATATCAACAGAAAGAGATTTCAAACTCATTCCTACCCCATACCAAAGGGAATACTATTAATTTCAAAGGGATGAAAGCTCTATTCTATTTTAACCTTGAAAAGACCTTATAAAGCATTGGCCTTTCGTAGTTGGGTCTTCATCTATGTACACACATTGCTACATATACAAATTACACCTTACAATAAAGGCTTTCATACACATTATCTATGCAACAAGTGTGCATCCCACAGGTGTAATGAGTGTTGTCATTGTGTGGTTTGAAGGGAGGAAGAGTAGACATTTCTAGCCTCTTCTCCTCCACCACCTTTCTCCAAGGATGACTCTTAATTTCTGCTTGGAGGAGGAGTAATAAATTGGGACCAGAGACCACTCTGCTCTCCTCAGAGAGAGGGGGCACCAGGCTAGAATTATATGTATCTGCTCCCTTAAATATCATTAGTCTAAGGGATATGACCAGATTCCATCTAACTTCTGATCATTTTGTCATCATTATTGGAGGGAAAGAGGATCCCAAGCGTTATATCCACCTCTTGACCCCTTTTCCACCTAATACCAATTCCACAATGAATACATGATAGTGAATAGCAAAGAAACACATTTGTCAAAATCATTTGTTTATAGATGTAAATTATTCAAGACTGAATTCTCTGACACAGTGTCCCTTGTGTGCTAGCCGTGATACAGCATACGATAAAGAACTAAATCAATTAAGAAACAAGGTCCTTGCCTTCCAGAAGGTTCACATTCTAAAACATGCTTATGGTCAGCAAGCTTGTCACCAATAGTGGAGAATCTTGCTTAAATTCCAAATGAAGAGTTGGATAGGGGTGGGGGGGGAAGGAGGGGAGAGGGAAAAGCCTATTTACCAAGGAATTCCACACCCTTAAAGAAGACTCAGTGAATGGGTTCACCTCCTTCTATGCAATGCTTTGAAAATTAAAACCCTAAGTGTCCAGTTTTACAAATGCGCATATTGCCCAAATGAAATAAGACACTACTAGGAGATTGAGATCAAAATAAGAAGTGGGCTGGGGGAAGTGGGGTGGGGCACTGGAAGGAGGAATAGAGTAAAGGCAGAGAGAAGGAGAATTCTATTCTAAGTTTGTAGGCATTTCCCAGGGTGAAGGAAATCCCTCCATTTGTCTATCAGAGAGTGGGTCAGCTGCTGTAATGGGACTTTGGCTATTACACAGCATAGATCATGTTTAAAACAAATACCTAGAACGCCTGGCTAAAATAGTCATATACTAACAGCATGTGTGCATCACTAAATTGTATCTAAGCGTCTGTCTTCCCCACACTGATGTGAAAAGTACCAGATGAAACCATGCATTTTCTCCCTTTTTTGCTCAGTGTTCACCACCCCTCCCCACCCCCTAACCGTGCCCAATTCAATGTTTGCTTTTATTCACCATGCTCCAGAACCAGCTCTCACACCTTCGGCTCTTTGAAGTGCTGGCGTTTCTTCCAAGTGTTGAATACGTGGCACTTTATTATAATCATAAACTATGTTGTCTTACCAGAGCGTCTGGTTCCTGCTGCATAACCATATACCTTAAGACTAACAACACACATCATCATCAACATTTACAATGGATTTCAGTCTAAAGACAAAGTCAAAGCAAAATTTCCATTATCTATTGTCTTTCTGGTGGTTATTTGTCTTCCTGTTCTTCATGACCAACACTCCCTATTCCTCTTCCTTTATTCAAGAAAATTTCTACATAAGTATGATAAGGAACCCTCCATAGTAGTATATATGGGAATTCAGTAGAGATTTCAGCATAATCGAATACTAATTAAATTGATATCTATGATGAAAGGTTACTAAATTACAAGGCATTGTTGATGATTCTTTTTTTTTAACTGCTACTACCATTGTGTTAAAAACTAAAGTAATTTTATCAGGGGACCTAAATCATTATACATTACACTCGATAAATATTCACATGTGCTAAAATAATGATAGTAGTACCAAAAATTTAATTTGATCTTGCAAGTAAATTTGTTCCCAAATTGTATTAGAACAATACATACACCCTGAATATTTTGTGGCTTCTTAAAGCAATGTAACACAAAGAAGAGGAAAAGAATTGATAAATAACTTCTTGGTTGAAATTTGTTAGACACAAACAGAAAATATATAATGTATATATTTATTATTTTTCAATAAATGAAATTAAAAAGTAAAATACTTATATATTGAATAAACATTTATTATATATTGAACTCACAGGAGGTTGTAATTATTATCATTCTTACATTATCTTTCCATCAAAACAAACAAATTTTATTAATTGCCCATAGATCAAATCATGGAATTATAGAATCTTAAAGTAAGAAGGGACCTTTGATTTCCCAATTAATGCAAGAATCCCTTCTACAGCATTCCTGATGAATAGTCATTCAGCCTCTCCCTTAATATCTATGATGAAAAGAAATCAGTAAATTGCAAGGCATTGTTGGCCAACTCAAGTTGTAAGAAAATTAATTTCTTTGTTCACTCCAAATCTGTTTCCTCGTAACATTCACCTATTAGTCCTAGTTCTTTCCAGAGTAACAAGGAACAAATGTACCCCCTTCCCACCTTTTCTGAAAAGCAACTCTTCAGTCTAAAGACAGATATGATGCCTTCAAATAGTCTCAGTCATTACACAGGACAGAGCCAAGGTCAGAGACTACTAAAGATCTCCCTCCAGGAAGACACAAAGCTATTGATGTACCTTCCATGTTCAACTAGATAAGAATATAGGATTAAACACATTTTAAGTGTCCTTGGATTTAGCATCCAACTTTACTTCATTTGAAGTGATTTCTAGATCTTTCATCATTCTAGTCACCCTCTCATTGAAGTACTCTAGCTGGTAAACAGACCTAAAAATGTGGCAAGCAGAAGGGAAGACAATACTTCAGATTTGGTTGGACCAATGACGAGGACAATAAGACTTCCTTGAACATTCTTGTGTATAGTAGGTGCTTAATAGATGTTTGTTGGATCAAATCCCCTTCATCTAGACATTATAACATGGGCATTGCCTTTTTACTACTCATCCTAAGATTGTTGATGTAGGTTGTTTGGGTTTCTTTAAGAAACAGTGTCATAAGGCCCACTCAAGTCAAGCCTATGTTAAGCTAAAATCCCAGAGCTTTTTCACATGAAGCTCTAACAAATGATCAAATTTATTTAGCTCCTACTATGTGGCAAATACCAGTCTAGGCACTGGAAATAAAATACAAAGCACATTCTCTATTGTCAAGGACAAATCAAGGTTTCCTTCACCCTATTTTTAACCTGGATGCTTTATTCTTAAGTTTCATCCTGTTGACTTCAGTGTAATGTTTCAATCTGTTAAGATAAATTTGAGTCTTGGATGCCACTTGTATTAGCTACTCTTTCCCGTTTTTTGCCATCTACAGACTTAATAAGCATGCTTTCCATATCATTATCTTAGTCATTAAACAGGATAGAGACAATGTTCAAGACTACTAAAGGCCTCCCTCCAGGTAGACAAAAAGGTATTAATACATATTCCTTGTTCGACTGAATGAGAATATACCTAATAGCACTATTCTCCCCACATTTCACCATCTTACCAACAAGATCATAAGAGACTCTTTCAAATGCTTTGTCAAAATCTACATATCCTATGCCTTCAGTATTTCCCTATCTTCACTAAAAACGTATCAAAAAATGAAAACTGTCTGGCGTGATTTATTCTTGAAGAACACTCTTGTCTTTTTATGACCATTGCATTAATTCTACACAGTCAGGATCTGTTTAATGACCTGTACAAAAATTTGCCAAGGTTCCTGTCTCTATTTTACAGTACCAACTCTTTCTCTCTTCATAAATACAGGGTCACATTTGGCCATCTTCAACTTTCTGGCATCTCTTCTTTTGTACTTGATTTATTAAAGATTCCAGATAGCCATTATTTGATTACATATGCAACTTCCTTCAGCACCCTGGAATGAAACTCATCTGGTTCTACAGGCATAAATTCATTGTAAGCACAATTCACAAAGTGAATCTTTCCACCTAACTTGGGCTAAAATTCCCTTTTTACATTATTTTTTCTGCATTTCCGTTTTGAAGTCAGTCATTCTCACAGAAGAACATAGAAGCACATTATAAAAATGTCAATCTCTCCCCAAATCTACTAGAATTTAGCCATCATAACACATCAAAAAGCTTTCTGTGATCCCCACATTCACTCAGTCAGTCAATGGAGAAGGTGACACACCTTAGTCCATCTTGAGAGGGCCTCACTTAGAATATACACAAGCCACATACTATACACTCCAATTTCCAAATTATCTATTGCAATGATAGTTCATAATGACCTTCCTCCTCAGTTCCCATATCACACTTTGATTTTTTTTAACTCTCTAATGCATTTACAATGAGATATTGTATATCATAGCTATGTTAGTATCTTATTCCCCACCCCCACCATCTCACCCTTGTGCACACATACAACCAGAAGATCATCTAACCTTTGTATCTGTCCCAATTCCTGGCATGGTGTTCCACACACAGTGGGTGCTGAATAAATTGTGCTTGCTATTATTAGGAATGGTCTCATTAAGTCACCATTCCCTCATCTTATCTTTTTTTTAGTCCTATGATTATATCTATAAATGCAAGATCAAGAGAAGAAATTTCTCGCAGCCAATTTAAACATAATTGTATATACCTATTATTTTTTCATAATTAAGTATTTTCCTTGGTTTTTCATTGGTAATACTCCCCATAAGGTTTGCTTTCATCTTCAATAAATAAAATCCATGTTCTCAGGGTTGATTTTCCCCTTAATGGTGCTCATAGAATGTGACAATGAACGAAAGCCACCCCCAACAAATGTTAATGGCCAATAACAAACAACTTTCTAAACTTGAATAAAAGTTGAGGCTTTGGGTGGCTGTACCTGAAAAAAAATGTTTTAATAAGTCCACTTTACATACCATGTGCATTTGCAACATAACCGTGAAATTATTTTTTCAAATAAATCAAAAAACACCAAATAATTGAATAGTACTAAAGGTCCCTCCCAAAATGTATAAAATATACACATGGTCTGTCCAATATGTTTTTAACATTCAAGAAATTCTTTCCGTTTTGAAGTCTTGTGGCATTTAAAAAAAATTTTCGACACAAGAACAATTAACCTTCCCACACTCTGTAGGTTTTTTAGAAGATGCAAAGGCTAAAATGTTGGCATTTTATAACTAAGCCCACGGTCCATCCAAGCAAAGGTCCGTTCTATCATTACTTATCCAATCCCCATGTGTCTTTATGGCAAAATATTAGCAATAGTATTCTGATCTTGAACCCTCATTTCTGAAGGCCATAGGAGAGTCCACACTTGCCCTAGAACAAAGCAATAGCCTCTCTGATTCATCTGTGCGTTTTCGAGTCCAGAGTTCCCGTGAAGGATGGGGTCTGGGAGATAGAGTTTCAAACTGTATATAAGTCTCTTTTGACAGGTCATCCTCCCTGATGGTCTTTGGCTTGTACTGAAGCCTAAGAACTTTGTACAAGAGATAAAAAATCAGTGATAAAACAACCACACAAGCAGCGCTGCTTGCCACAATGAGAAAAGAAATTTGGGAGTTCGTCTTTTCATTCATTCTGTCAGTGGAGAAGGTGATACATTGGTCCATCTTGGGAGGAATTCCCTTGGGACAAACACAAGCCACATACTGCATTCCAGACTCCAAACCATCTATTGTAATTTGTGATTCACTGGAGTCAGTGCTCAGTGGGATCATGTCCTCCTCACCATACTTGGAATACAGCACAGTAACAATAGTGTTCTGCGTGGTGTTGATAGCCTTCCAGGTCAAGGTTGCACTTTCATAGGTCTCATTAACTACCTGGAGGTTTTTTATTATGATACCAGGCTCAGTGATGGCTGCAGTACTCAGTAATGATACCTCTTTCTTGCTGGCACTGGCTGGTGGAAGTTTGTTTCCATCCATCACCCCTTTTGAATTCTTTTTTCCATTGGGGAAAGATTTGAGGGGTTTTCTGCTGGTCTTCTTGGTGTTTGCTGATATTTCGGTGGTGATAGGCATAGTAGTGGAAGTGAAGATGGGAGAAGAGAAGGAAGAAGAAGAAGAGGAAGTGGAGAAGGAGGAGGAGGAAGAAGAAGAAGAAAAAGAAGAAGAAACAGAGGAAGAAGAAAATGAAGAGGTAGCTGGAGAGGATGGGGATGTAGTTATGGGTATAGTCTTTTCAGTTGCATTCTTGGCCTCTTCCAGAGGCTGATGAGCTCCGACTTTCTTTTCTGATTTTTGAGGGGGTATGGTTGTAGTGACAATGCCAACCACAGTAACACTGACAATGGCTTCTGATGTTCCAGCCAGGTTTTTAGCCTTGCAGCTATAATCACCTGCATCCTTGTAAGAAATTCCAGCCAGGCTTATTATGGACCATCTGACTCCATTTCCTGGAGTTTCCTGAATTACTGAAAGAAAGAAGACCAAATGTTTATTGAGAAAGAGGAGAGCCTAGACCAACCAAGCCAACTGAGAAGTAACCAGTTGTCCATTCATAGAAGCAGTTTCTTCTCGTGGGAATTTTTATCTCAATCTTTAGATTAACAGTATTTTCAAAATATTTTTTAACTGAAAAAAAAAATGAAACCCAGTGCCATCATTTAAATAGAAGGCAGAGTATAACATTTCTCTGGAATGGATCGTTCCTGGATCACACCCTATAAGTCCCAAATCCTTGGACTTAAATCTAATTTCTCCATGCTGATAAACCTTGGATTCTTTGGGATTATTCTAGCAGACTAATAAATATAGTTCTCAAAAAGAACCTGATAAGTAATAAGCCAAGTCTTACCATCCAAGACATGAAAAATCTGCTTAAGATCTTACAAATCATGTTAGAACATGTTTCCACTTTCGATTTTTCAAAAGTTTGAATACTAATTTGACTTCTTTTAGTCTAGGTTTTATCATCTGTAAAATTAGGGGACTGGACTGAGTAGCCTCTAAGATTTCTTAAACTTTGCAGTCCTATGATGCTAATATTAGTGGTATTTCTATGGTCTAAGAGTTTATTTGCTTTCACACTGTAAAACATTATCCACGTGAAGCAACATCAGGCCCCAACTTTTATTAATCATTTTCCATTATCTGAGGCAGATTCCAATGGATTTAAAAACATTCAATGAACATTAAAACACTGAACCTGCAAATACCACACGTATGGAGAAACTGGACTTACCCACACCAGCAAAGCCAGCCTCTGAATAGATTGATTTATTTTAATTAATACAATAAATAGGTGCCATTTTGGGTTTATAATGATTGATCCTCTAAGCATTTATAGCATAAATTTTTATTGTCTGATGAGATGTGTGAAAACCTTTTGGGGGAAAAACAGCCTGTTGTTAACCTTGTTGCCCTTAATTAACTGTGTTTCCTTGGGAAAATCACAGAATCATGGAATTTTAGAGTTGAAATGGGGGCTCAAGAAGCCAGTTAGTTCAACCCATTCCAGGGCAGCTAGGTGGCACCATAGTGCATAGAGTGCTGGGTCTAGAGTCAGAAAGACTCCTCTTCCTGAGTTCAAACCTGGTCTCAGAGACTTATTGACTGTGTGAACCTGTGCAAGTCACTTAATCCTGTTGGCTTCAGTTTCCTCATCTGTAAAATGAGCCGGAGAAGGAAATGACAAATGACTCCAATATCTCTGCCAAGAAAACCCCAGATGGGCTCACAAATTGTCAAACGCAACTAAGGTGATGAAACAACAGCAATTCCTGAAAAATCAGCCCCTCTACATTATGGCTGAGAAGTAGCCATTGAACTCTTATTTAATAAACTCCAGTAAGAGGGAGCCCTCCTCCTGAGACCTCACATTCCACATTTTCCTCCTTAAAAATACCACAAGGTTTTTTTCCCTTATTTTAAGTCTAAATTTGCCTCTTTGTAACTTTCACCCAGAACTCCTAGCTCTGCCCTCTGCAACCAAAAAGACCAAGTAAATCTCATCCTTGTACTATATCACAGTTGTCCAGATACTTAAAGATACTGTACCACATTGGGCCTTATTTTCTCATCTGTAAAATGAAGGGGCTAGACTAAATGATCCCTAAAATCCCTCCTAAACCTAAAATTTTAATCACTTCTTTTCTAAACCAATCAAATGGAACATTTATCTCCAGAAGAGACTATGATGCTGGATAGGTTAACAAATTTATCCAAGGTCAGAGAGAAAGCTGATGTCAGAGCTAGAAAAGTAGCTTTAACTCTTAATTCATCATTCATGATGTCATGCTGTTTCCTTCTCCAAATACTTCTAAGAGTCTCCTTTTACCAGTGGAGTACTCCCTTCCCTGATGCAGATTGCAACCCCTCCATACCTTAATAGATAGTTTCATGAGTTGCTATAGAAAAAAAAAAGCCATCACTTGAGGGTCAAGTTTCTGTTTCTAAGACCTTAGCTAAGCCAGTCCTTAGATAACAAGAATGAAGTTTATCAGTCCTATCCTTGAAACCTTTCCCAATTGGTAAGATATGGCAAAGCTTGTGCCCTTTCAAAAACCCAGGGTCATGTTTGAGATATAAAGTTGTAGCTGAGGAAGACATCGGAGGATTCTTTTGGGCTAAGAAAAAAACTTGAGGGTTTTTTATTTACCTGGTCTGTCAGTTCCAGAAACACTCTTGGTTTGGGACATTTACCAGTTCTGACACTCCACCCAGTGAACCTGCAAATACCACACATGTGGAGAAACTGGACTTACCCACACCAGCAAAGCCAGCCTCTGAATAGATTGATTTATTTTAATTAATACAATTAAAAGGAGCCAGTTTTGAATTATAGTGATTGATCCTCTAAGCCAGTGGTTCTCAATCTTCCTAATGCCATGACCCTTTAATAGTCGTATGTGGGCATGTCTGCATGTGGGTGGACCCACCTGGAGAAGGATACAGGAGGTTCCTAAGACCATCAGAAATATGTGTTTTCTGATGATCTTAGGCGACACCTGTCACCCCTGTGAAAGGGTCATTCGACCCCAAAGGGGTCGTGACTCACAGGTTGAGAACCACTGCCTAAGCCTTTATAGCATAAATTTTTATTGTTTGATGAGATGTGTGAAAATATTTCGGGGGGAAAACAGCCTGTTGTGATAAAAAGACCACTAGGTTTAGTCAGGAGACCTGGGTTCAGATTCTGACATTGTTTTCATCAGAGTGTCAACACGGCAGTGGGCTTTTTATGCCTTTCAGTGACTAGGATGCCATAGAACATAGTTTCCTCATCTTTTAAGGAAAGAATTAGCTTAACCCACATGGTAGGGATTTGGTGGAGAGGTAAAACGCTGGGAGATACTGATCCTCCAATACAAGTCATTTCCCCATTTATTTGTCTTCAACAGTTTCAGAGTACCTTTCTCAAATTAACTTGCTGGTCCCAAAACTCATATTCAACCATGAGATTAATGTCAAACTTTTTAAAACAGCACCCTTGAACCCTAGCCCATTTCTTAAGAATGGCTGAAATAAAATAACTACCTGTAGAGTTAACTGGTAAGTTGTCTTCCTTGGTCCAGATGAGCTGCGGCGTGGGGTACCCTGTGGCATCACAACGCAAGAGAACGTTGCTTCCTAGAGCTGATGTGATTTTGGTAGCTGAGGTCATCACTGATGGCTTCAGGCATTGTTCCAGCTCAGCCCTTTGAAACAAGATCCCTGTGAGGCTCTCTGGTCCACTACAGACCAGCAAGGGATCCAGAAACACCACAATGGGGTCTACAACTTTTGACAACTCCATCACTTTGGAAATGTGGCAGTCACAGAACCATGGATTATCCTGCAAACCTTAAATAGAAAACATAAAAGGTAGAGGATGAGTTCATCTTTCTGCCAGCCTTGTCCAAGAACAAGACTGTTTTCATATATAAGACAGCATGAAGCAATGGAAGGCAGGAAGGCAGG
>JAQQSU010003231.1:0-14425 GCA_028627135.1 Pseudochirops cupreus | reverse complement strand
TGGCAGACTGGATAATAAAGACTCCAAGATGGAGGCCCAAGACGGCGATCCGGATCCAGGCCGCTCAGCGCGAGAGCACTGGCCTGAAAACAATCGCTAAGTCCCCCTGCTGTCTGCAGGCCGTGGGCAGGAAGCTACAAAGCAGAGGCGGGTGCAAAACCTCTGCCTTTTGCTTTTCTGCTCTGGAGGCCTTTCGTCGGACTGCTTATGTTCCTCTTTCACAATCCCCACTCGCAGGTGCTGCTAATCCTCTCACCTGAGAGGCTCCTCAGCTCCTCCCGTCTAGCCGCCCCTGGGGCACAGCCGAAGCTTCAGGGCAGGCTGGTTTCGGTTTGCAGTGCTGATATGGTTCCACGTAGCTGAGCCGACTTTAGTGGGAAGTATCTTTGTGTGCGTTTTGGAGTTCTAGGATTGGTTTAGAGTCCAGCTTTATGGGTATTTTGGGGGTGGTTATGTGAGAGCTGCGATATGTTGCTGCTGCTACACTGCCATCTTGGCTCCGCCCCCTATGCCAACAAATCTAACAAGCTAAGTGAAATGGATGGATCCTAGGTGATCAGTAGCATGGCTTGATCCCACTCACTGAGGAAGACCAAAGTTGGAGATTGAAGTCAGGACTTTATTGGGTAGGCCAACAACAGGACTGGTCTACTACCACAACTAATGGGTCTACTGGTCAAAAACAGTAGCCGCTGGCATTGAAGGCCCTTACAAAAGGAGAGATAAAGCACTTCTCCTTCTTGGTTTGATATGCAATCGTATTCTCATCTAGAACTTCCCAGGCCATCTCTCTGTCCCACTCTAAAAAGCCAGTATCTCTACTGGATAGGAGGCATAATCTTTATCAGATTAACTCTTCTTAAGACATTTTCATACATTTTTGGTTGATTCCCACCTTTTTGGAGCTAAATTTCCCAAAAACCTCTTATTAGAAGACACAAAGTCTTTTTTTATTATCCTATTTCCAAGGCTTCTTTATTCTCAGCTGCTTAGCAACATTCATTTCCTTATGAATAAACCAGTTTCCCCTAATCTTAGAACAGATAAACCAGTATACTTGTGGTCCATAAAAAATCTGGGTTTAAACAGTTGGGTTAATTCTTAGAGGTTTATCAATAAGTTTCTTTATGCTTTCCCAGGGAAATAGGGACAAAGCTAAAAATTTTGGCACCAAGGAAAATTGGGTTCAGAGGAGATGCAAACTTGGAGATAAACTTACATGGAGGAAAGAGGGGAATAAACGTTTATTAAACACTACTGGCCAAACACTGTGCAGAGTGTTTCACAAATATTATTCTATTTGATCCTCACAACAACCTCTGAAGTAGGTGCTAATGTTATTCCCATTTAACAGCTGAGAAACCTGAGGCAGAATGAAGTTGTGACTTGCTTCGAGTTGCAAAGCTGGGAAGTTTCTAAGGCCAGATCTGAATTCAGATCTTTTTGACTCCAGTCGCAGTGCTGTATCCTTTTATACTGTGTAGAAAACTCAGAAGGAGACAGAAGGGCTAGACTAGTGAAAACTTGTTTGGGGATGGAGAAAGGACTCAGAATTCTACCTCAGAACATCCTGATCCTTGCTATTCTCCATTAAATACAAAGTTGAGGCAGATTTTGCAGTCCAGGTTTAGAAAAGTGAGTTGAGATGCTTATACTATGTGAAGAGAACAGCAGTGTGGAGAATCATTGTAAGAAAAAAATCTAAACTCTTTCCAAATGTTGGTACCCCAGAGCAAGGTCTCTACAGACCTTCCATAGTTAGGCCTCTGCTAGAACCACTGTAATATGTATGACTCATGGCAGGACTTTCCCCAAAGAAAATGGACCCTCAGCTCCCATGCAATAATCAAGGCCAAGACATTGACTGTAGAATGGATTCTATTTATGCCAAAGAGTAATAGCCATATGACTCAAAGTATTGTTGAAACTATAGGTCTGGATAACTCTTCCTCCAGATCTGACTTCTTCTCTCTTGGGAGGTAATGTGAGTGTACTGGCCTATTTCTTGGTACTCAAGTTATCCTTGTTGTCTTCTTCTAGGAGGTGGTATCTCTCTCAGTGTTGGTAAATCTGCATAGGTTGCTCAGAAGACTCTGTTACTCTCAATCTGGGGAGAGAGGTTTGTATCTACTAACCTTCTGCCTCTATTTCTGTTCTCTCATTCTCTTACTATCTATTTTTAGAGTTCAGGTCAAGGACTAGCACACATTGTGAACTTTATCATGAAGGTGGTATTATCTCTAAGCTTCTCATTGTAAAATGCAACTCAGTAACTGTAAACTTTATCAGTGCCAGAATAAAGGGACTTATCAGCTGAGAAGGAAGAACCAAGATCAAGAAGAGGCCATGCCTTGTTAAAAGGTAACCTTATGCAGAGAATTTCACATGTTCTGCAGGAAAGAGTAGAGGAGAAAGAGAGACAATTCCTCAAATATTAGAAAGTTCCCTACAAAGCAAAGGTATACATGAGAGTGGGCATGGGATGAGGATTTAATGGAATCAAAACTGTTTTTAAACCTTTTCTCAAGCTAACAGACAAATTGGTCCATAATTGAAGGAAACCTGTAACATACCTCCACACTAGCCGTATGCAAATTAGGCATTTTTTCCCCCTTACAACATATTGAAACCATCCTTGAGACTTGATTGGCTCAAGAGACTAAAGGCTCAAGTTAAGGACATTATTTCTTGGTTACTTGAACAAAAGAGAGTTACAAGAGCCACAAGTAGGCTTTCTCTGATGCTTACCTGACAGATAATGATGGGCAACTCAAAAGCAGGGGAGCTTCATTCAACTGAAATATATTCTTCTTTTGCTATGGCTAAGTAAAGTTCCCTTTGTTAACTCTTAAGTGACATAATGTCATACTTCATTCTAATATGGAGTAAAAAGAACCTGGGAACTGGCCTGAGTCAGGCCCAGCTGGCCAAGAACAGAGCCAGTTTTTGACCAGGCATACCTTACTCAGCCTTGACCACTGAAAATTTTAGCTGCTTAGCTTATTCCATTCTCATTTCTTAAATGTGATTGATGTTTATAGACAGTAATGGATATTTAGTTGAATCATTTCATATGAACTTAATATGCCTAGCTAGTCTTAGTTTTTCTAGGATACAGTTTTCAAATACAGGTGCTGATTGTCCTGGACCTAGTTCTGTTTCTGTTTCTGTTGAGTGTGGACTTTTCCTGGTTACAGAGACACATTCAAAATGCTGGCTGATTTTGGCCTGCTTGAGAGGGCGGATAAGGTCAGGTCTGAGGAGGCCACATCTATATGATAGCTTTTATCCCCCCAATGCTAGATGCTTTACTAGCCCACGGATCACTCAGGCAATTGTAAAAACAAGGATCATGGGATTGAAGGAATGTCTGTCTCTACAATTCCCTGCTATTTTAATAATATCAAAAATTATGATGATAATGATGATGAAGATAGATAGATAGATAGATAGATAGATAGATAGAAAATGTTTTTGTAGTGATTTAAGGTTTGCAAAATAATTTACAAATATTATCCCATTTTACCCTCACAACAACTCTGCGAGGTAAATATTTTATTCACTTTACCAATGAGGAGACTGAGTGACTTGTCCATGGTCACACAACTGGTTTCCAGCAAAGTCCATGTTTTCAGCACTGTCATTCTCTCAGGGTTACCACTGGCTATGAGTCATGGAGCATCATGATTTTCAAAGACTCATTATTACAAATAATGCTAAATGCAATGGAAGGATGCAAGGCAGGTATGAGTGGGCTGCAACATGTTTTTGACAATGACTTACATGTGAGAAATTGCATAAAAGATATTACTAAGACTGTGCATGAGCAGAAAGTAGGTAAATTGGCTTCCGAGGGAAAATGAGAGAAAAGGCACAGATAGCTTAAGTGCTATATTGATATCCTCATGATGTTAGGAAAATGAAAAAAAAGACTCTAATGCATTAAGTGTATTTTATGGAAGATTTAGGAAAAGACATCACAATAATTGTACAGGATGAGAAGGCAAAGAGGGGTTTGTATCTGCATCCATGAAGGGGCCACTTACACCGATGAAATAATGAGTAGAAGTTTCATAGTAAGCATGGAATTTGGAGGCAAGAGAACTTGAGTTTCAGTCTGAAATTTTCCCTTTACTAGCTGTGTCACCTTGGATAAGTCACTTAATCACTGTGACCTAATGAGTGATCATGTGTAACCAGACAGTTCAACATAAATATGCACCAACCAATCAATTAATAAACATTTTTTAAGTGTCAACTGTGTTCATGTGCATAGGAGCCAGAGTTTTGAAGACAAAATGGTGCAATCTCTGCCAATACAGGCCTGATTATTTTGTGTACTTCTCCTTTTTAAGACTACCATTGAGGCTGGTTATTATAATGGATAAATAAATATGGTAATACTGGCCATGTGACCTTGGGCAAGTCACTTAACCCCCATTTGCCTGTCCTCCCCCTCCAGAAAAAAAGTTTTAAAAAAATAAATATGGTAATGAAATGCTGTGATTTTTAAGACCAAATACGAGGAATACAAAGAAATATGGAGAGATCTTATAGAGCAAAACAAAGAAAACAGAAACAGAAGAGAATACATACTACAAGCATAGAGGAAGTACAAGGAATGAGAATGATTAGATAAGCAATTCTAAGACTTGGGAGCAAGTGACTGAAAAATTATAATGACATTTTTCTACGCATTGAAATTAATTAATATAATGTAAGTCATTACTAAGCAAGTTGTTTGTTGCAATGATGTTTAATGTTAAATTTTTAATTGAACATTTGTGTTTCTGTGGGCTTTTTTTGTTGTTCTTTTACTAACTCTCCAGAGCTGCATTTGGCTTTAGAAAATGTCCTTCTCTCCCACCGCCCTCCTCCCCCATCCTCCCTGGCTCCCAACCTTCTTCAGAGAATATTCATTTTCTCTACTGTCTGGTTGCTGTGGTGGGAGCATTATATTCTAAATAAGAGTTTGTATGAAAAATGGTAGAGTAATTTCATGCTTAGCATTGAGTATTAGTCTTTTTCTTGAAAAAGCTGTGGATTGTCATTAACTGACAAACATATTCTGCTGCCAAGATCTTGCAAGAATTGTTTTTGTTGTCTGATGCCAAACATGCTCTTTAAATGCTAATGAACAAAGTATGCCATGCATTCTGTTCTTGATGGATTATGCCTATACCTTCTGTGGTCAACAGAAGGGGAATTCCCGGCCCATATGATTTCCATTCTGGCATGCTCATCTCCTCTATGCTCACAAGCCCACATTCACTCAAATATATGACTCAATCGGGTTTTTCTATTGAACATAGATAGCATCCTCAGCATAGTTTGCACTGAACTGAAGAAATAATATTACCAGATTGAAAAATTGAGCTAAAGAAATTATATTACCAGGTTGAAAAAGGTCAGATTTCTCTCTCTCCCTCTCTCTCTCTCTCTCTCTCTCTCTCTCTCTCTCTCTCTCTGTCTCTCTCTCTCTCCTACCATCATTGAATTTTCTTTTTCTTTACTTGAATGATTCATATTATTTAAGCTAAGTGATCATTTCCAAAACAGGAAATTTAGCTTTTTTTTCCTTTTTTGAGAAATTTCACATCTACTGAGATGTGCACAAAATGCATATTTTTGTGGCTTCTTCATTGCACTATTTTAAAAATTACTAAAGTGAGTTGGGGATCTTGTGGGTATAGGTAGTATCTGGCACATTGTGGAAGTTCCTTTGGTTGCTATTGAGGGAGTCATGTCTTATTTTCATATTTCTAATTTAGCATCCTTAATCTTTATTTATCAGGGATTTTGGCAATTAACATTAACAGTGTGTGAACTGTTCAAATATCTATTCCCAAATTCTCCTTATGTAGCTCTCCCAATTTTTAGGGGAAGTTCTTGTTTTGTGGGCCCCCTGTTCCATACCTTCTTCATTTGATGCTAATCAACCAGGGATTGTGAGAATGAGAGGTAGATTAGCTGTCAAAGAAAATGGCAAATGTCCTAAAAATTTGATAGAAGAATTGGATTTCAGTTGTTTTTAAACTAAATAGATATAGAAGAAAACATTGAATAAAGCATGCATAGTTATTTAAAAAAATAAATGGGAGTAATAAGAAAAATCAGAGTGAGTGGTTAATTTTTAGATGGAAAGAGGAAAAAAAATTAGAGTTACTAGATGGGCAGAGGAAGAAGGACTTAAAGTATTTGCTTTTAGGGGGTAAACTAAAGAGTAGAGTGTTGGAATTTTACACCTGAAAAGGACCTGGGCGATTATCACTCCAAACCTTTTCATTTTTTAGAGGAGGAAACAGAATCTCATTGACTAGGTCAAGATGGTAGACACCAGATTTTGAAACCATATCTTGACTCACAGTATTCACACTAAAGTATAGAGGGCAAAGATGATTTGGTGTTATTTTCCTTTTAAAAGTTTTTTTGTTCCATTAAGTGAAAAAAAACCAAAACAAATCCATGAGAGGCTTGTGTATCCTGCCATAATGTGATTGGTAGTAGGCAAGAGGCGCTGAGTAATGCCATGGGGGTTTAGGGGTTGGCCGTCTCTGTTTCTTGTTCATTGGGTTTTTACTTCATTGGGACTTTTGGTGTCCTAGACTGTGGAGACAGTAGAATTGCTTTATTTCTTGCACATAATTACTTCTTTAGAGAGGACTGAAAAAAAATGTCTAGTCCTCTATCTTATTTGTGATGTGAACTTGGAAGGTTAAGTCACAATTAAATGGAAATAGATCACAAATTCTCCTTGGAGAAACAAACGAGTTGATGATGCAGGGGATGAAGAATAAAGAAATTCTACAAAGACCCCTGTGAGATCCTTCAGACCAAGTTAAAATATTCTTTAATGCCAAATTACTTCAAAACCAAAGTGGATTCTGGGGTTGTATCGCAAAGAGATCATAGAAGTGGGAGGAAGACCCATATGTACAAAAGTATTTATTGTAGCTCTCTTTGTGGTGCCAAAAAACTGGAAATTAAGGGGATGCCCATCAATTGGGGAATGGCTAAACAAGTGGTGGTATATGAATGTAATGGAATACTATTGTGCTATAAGAAATGGGGAGGAGATACTTCATATTTACCTGGAGAGGCTTGTACAAACTGATGCTAAGTGAGAAGAGCAGAAACAGGAAAAATTTGTACACAATCACAGACACATCATGTGTGATGTGTGATGACCAACCTTGAGAAACTGTACTCTTCTCAGCAATGCACAGTTATAAAACAACTCTACAAGTGTCAGGATGGAAGGAGATATCTACATTCATAGAAAGATCTAGAAAGACTAGAGTTTAAATGGAGACTGAAGCAATCTACATGCTCTCTTTCTTTTCCATGTTTGGTTTTGTTTTCTTCTTTCCCATTGTTCACTCCTTTGGTTACAACTCTTCTATACAACCAGACTAATGTCCAGTGTGAAAGTATTTGCAGATCCTATATTTGATTGCATGCCACCATGGGAAATTTGAAACTCAAGGGATTCTGGAACTGAATCGTGTAAAAGTAAATAAACAAATCAATTTTTTAAAAAGTGGACACAGGGAATGGTAGTGAACAGTGCCTTGCCAAAAACAAACAAACAAACAAACAAAAAATGATTGCGGTCTAAAAAATGTGCATTGTAGTACATATAACCTTCAAGGATCATTGCCCCAATGGTCACTCTCACAGATAAATCTCAAGGTACAGTAGTAAGGCTACCCCCTTCTCTGAGAGTCCTAAGATACCCCTCAGAAGTGAGGGGTATATTTTGCTAATATCACTGACAAACTCCCCATTGGTTACCTCAGTTAACATTTACTAAGCATTCACTATATATTAAGTAGATTAGCTAAGTGGCACAGTAGATAGAGTACCAGGCCTGGAGTTAGGTATACTTATCTTTTTCCGATATGTATTAGCTGTGTGACCCTAGCCAAGTCACTTGACCCTATTTGCTTTACTTTCCTAATCTGTAAAATGAGCTGGAGAAGGTATTGACAAACCACTCTAGTATCTTTGCCAAGAAAACCCCAAATGGAGTAATGAAGAATCAGACATGACTGAGAAATGACTGAACAACAAAAGCATGCTAAACACTGGAAATGAAAATGCAAACAAAAAAGACTGTCTTTGCCCTAAAGGAACTTGTTGCTATTATTCATCCTTCCTTTTCTTCTTTTTTAGTTTTTGAGGGAGGAAGGCAAGGCAATTGAGGTTAAGTGACTTGCCCAAAGTCACACAGCTAATAAGTGTGTCAAGCATCTGAGTCCAAATTTGAGCTCAGGTCCTTCTAACTCCAAGGCCATGGTCTATTCACTGTGCCACCTAGCTGCCCCTATCTTTCCTTTTCAAAGAGGACCAATGACATCATGAGGGCAGGGAAGATGTCTTGACTCCTTTGTGAATTGGATTTAAGTGTATAGTCATCAGCTTCATTCTTTCTTCCAGAGCCATTGAAGGCCAGTGGCAAGACAAAAGTCAGGATGACTGGTGATGGCCCAGGGTGCAGTGGAGAACCTTGGTGTCTTCAATGTGTGACCCAGCTCTTCAGATGCCTTCAAATTGTTCTCCTCTACCCATTTCATTAGAGAAAGTCTCACATGCTTGGGATAGACATCTCCCTGACTCACCCACAGGTCTGAGGCCTGTTAGTTACTCTCAATCTGGTTTATTTAGTTTGTCTGCTGAGATGGTTTTACCAGGGTATGGCTGCTGTGCTTCCCAGGAGCTTACATTTTAATGAAGTCAAAGATGATACATCAAATGCAGCTAAAAAAAGTAGGGGCTGGGCAGAAAGGAACTCATGATGGTAAAGCCTAGAGAGTCAGAAGCAGAGCCAGAAGAGGAAGGAAGGAGATGGCCTGAATTCTTCCTCAAATGGAAGTGTTTACCAAATGGAGAAGAGGTTGCAAAGGTGGAAGGATTTTCCAGACGAAGGCTTAGTGTTAAAGTCTCGATAGTCAGAAGCAGAACTAAGAGGGGAGCGAAAGATTCATGGTACTAAAAAGTTAAATGACTTATGAAATCACAGGATAATAGCTTTAGTACTAGAAGGTACCATGAAGCATTTGAAGAGAAGGGAAGAGGAAAGGAAAGGATAAGAATAAGAACTTATTAAGTACCTACCATGTGCTAAGCACTGTGGTAAGTGCTTTACAAGTATTATCTCCTTTTATGCTCACAACAACTCTGCAAAGTAGATGTTCTTATCTCCATTTTATAGTTGAATAAACCGAAATGTATAGAGGATAAATAATTTTTTCAGGGTCACACAGCTATTAAGTGTTTAAGGCCATTTTACAATTGAGGAAACTGGGTCACAGAGAGGCTAAGTGATTTACCCAGTCACAGAGCCTATACAGTGGTACCTTGACATACAAGCGCACCAACTTACGAGATTTCAGAGATATGTTATCACTCAGTCGATTTTTCACTTTGAATTGCTGGCCAAAATTTCAGGTATGAGCCAGCCACTAGTTGCCACAGAATGCCACAACCCAATGCCCACCCAGCATCCCTCTCCTCACTCATTCAGTCCACGTGTTTACCTCGCCAGTGAAGAAAATTAAGTTAAGCAAAAGTAAAAAAGATATTGCAGCAATTAAGTTCAGGGATAAAGTGTAGCATTAAGAGGTAGCAAGTAAGTGAACAAAAGTGACCAAAAGAGCAAGAAACTAAATTCCTCTAACCTCCTCCCTCTATCTCCTCCACCCTCCATCTCTACCAGTATCTTCTGTTAGCTCAAGTCATCTGATATCCAAGGTAAATATACACTTTATAAAATCAGTTTATTTCTTTACATTCTCTTTTATTATATTTGTATACAATATTTGTTATTTATAAATACTTTTTCTTATTTAAAAACATGTAACAAAAAAATACTCGTGTGGCATTTTGGGGGCTGGAACGGATTAGTGGCATTTCAATTAATTTCAATGGGGAAAATTGATTTGATAGATGAGCAAATTGAGCTCAGTAACAGAACGAATTAAACTTGTAAGTCAAGGTACCACTGTAAATATCTGAGATGGCATCTGAAGCCAAACCTTTCTGAATATAGGTCCACTGTCCTATCTACTGTTCCTATCCTTAGAAGTTAAAAACTGAAACTCTGAATTTTGGACAGTCATGTCTATGGAAGTGATTTAAAATATGAGATGAAATGGAATGATCATAGACCGGATGGTTCAGTATTACTTAAGAGATGGTTATATTTTGGACTTTTGTAAGCCTTGCATTAATTGGCTTACCTGTGGCTCCAAGAAACTATAGCATGCACAGCAATCACATTCCAGTAAAACCATCTTGGCAGACAGGCTAAACAAGGTCGAGGATAACCAAGCCTGTTAGGGAGTTAGGGGGATGTCTACCACAAGCAAGTGAAGATTTTCCTGGAGGAGGGCAGGGCAAAGGGATGAGAACAATTTGTTCCAACAGCCCCATAGCGGAAGCAGGTATTGTGGATCTCTTAGAATTTGGTCAGACGTCGAAGATGTCAAGGTCATTCACTGCATCCTGGGGTGCTGTCATTTTGCTGGTCATTTTGACTTCTGTCTTGCCACTGGACTTTGTTGACTCTGGAGGAGAGAGTAAGATAACTTATGACTTTGTACAACTCTGTCTCACTTAAATCCAATTCATTTGCAAGTCAAGACATTACCAACCATCCACCACTTTGCCTTAACATCTTGGTGTCATTGGTTCTCTTTGAAAATGAAAGATGAACAACAATTAATTGGTTCAGTTTAACAATAACATCTACTAAGACTCAAGGATAATTTACAACCTATACTGTACAGCATCTTTCTAAAGTCCTTTATAAACAGAGAGCCTTTTATAAGAGATTCTAGAAATAAATCATTTAGATGTAATACAAAAATATTTGCGCCCCTGTAGCATATGTTATAACTGCTTTTCCATGTACCTAATAAGTAAATTATTTCTTTCCAGTTCTATTTTAGCATGAAATTCATGCTACTAACTCACAATTTTATTAGAAGCAACGTCACATTGTTAGCAAGATTGAAATCTATCATATCTGCTTAAGTAAAAGGGAAGTTACTTAGGGTTCACAGTGGATAGGATATTAGATTTAGCATCAGGAAGATCTTTGGACAGTTCCCTGGTTCTCAGTTTTGTTTTTTTTTTATCTGAAGAAAAAAAAGATGGATTCAGACTAGGTAACCTCTAATGCCTTTTCAACCTTTAAACGTGTTTTCTGTTACTTTGAAGGCATTTCACAACAACGTATCACTGGCTGGGCAACTAAGAGTATCTGATAGATTTTTACTGAAAAAAAATGGGGCCAATTTTCTTATACTGTTGTGTGGTAAGAGAAATATCTACCAGTATATCATGCCATTTAGGCTGGGTTAATTGTTTCCTATAAAATGTATTGAAACTGTTCTTGAGATTTGGTTGGTTCAGTGGACCAAGGCTTTGACTTCTGGTCATCTAAGACAATAAAAAAGTTGACCCTGACCCCTGTGGAGTTAGGACCTTTCATTTTCAGTAGATAGCCCAAAGTCCTGAATATCACTGCACCTTGCTCTGCTGACCAAAAGCTAGTCTACTTTAGTTAAGTGCTGTGTCTTTGCTGAGTACCCTTTCTATGACATGGCTAAATAGACTTTTTTTTTGTCAGTTGATGAATGATCTTTAAGTATTTCATTTTATTCTGATTCTAAAACTGAAGCACCAGACAGGCTTTGATCACTCCCAGCCCATTAAATACTCTTTCATTTCCTTTTTTTTTTCTTTTCACATTCTTTTTACTCTATCCTACTCTAATGAAACTAACTTCTCTCTTCCAAATTCAAGTACTATCTTTTCTCCAGGTCATTTAACAAAACATCTCCTGTGCATTGAAGAATAAGTTATCCAAGTGCCACGGTGGTGTTATAATAATAATTTACATTTATAAAACACTTCAAAGTTTCAAAATGTGTTAACATTTATTAATTCATTTGACTACTAGCAATCCAGTGAGGTAAGTACTATTATGGATGTCAGTTCCCTCTTCTGAAAGTGAATGGCTATGTAACTTCTAAGGCCCCTACTCCAATAAATCTATTATAATATTTTATCCATATTTTATGGAAGAAGAAACTGAGATTCACAAGGGCAAGGTAGTTTTCCTATGGGTCAAACAGCAAATAAGAGCCAAAGGTAGGATTTGAATTCCAGATCTTCTAAATGCTGCACTTGACGCTCTAGCCCCTATTCTATGCTATCTCCCATTATAGTTAGATCATAGTTTTGCTGAAATAGGGACAAATCTGACGTTGAATTATAGTCAGCTGGGTGAAGTATTCAAAAGCCCAGAATAGGATCATCTTATCTATCTTGCAAAGCAATAACATATAGACTGAAAAATTATTTAACAGATATAAACTACATGTATAAGCATCATCCCTATAGCCCGGAAAGGTTCATTTGAAAGTCATCTCCCCATTCAAGAGGAACAATTTTCTCTAGACTTCTGACTATTTATAGAAAGACCTTTACATGAGCAAACTAATTAATAAATGGGATCAATTTCAAGGTATTTTTTCTGGTTCATCACCACTTAATCATTCAATTTTAAAAACATTTTAAAGGCCAAGTCTAAAATAGATTTGCACCCACGCCCCCAATGTGAATTTTTCATTCTTTACAGCATGCAGTCAGTACTGTATAATGACCTTTTCTCTGTTTGGAACAGGGATTAGAATAATACATTTGACCCTTTATAGTCACCTGGGAGAGATGTTAGTCTCCATGTTCAATAAACTGAAATATGTCTCAAGTGTCCCAAGGTTAAGGCCGTGACTTTAAACTATTTAACACTGAGTACCACACTGATTCACTTAATCAGACTCTCAGCTTTATTTTTTTTATTAGATTGAATTATATATACTTTATCAGAACAATTTCTTCTCCCCATACAATTAAGGGAAATATTTTACATTCCAAACAAAGCAAGTTAACCTGGACACATTGTGCATTATAACAAAATTTATAGCTGCATAAATAGCAGTGTAAACTTACAGAAAGACTAGTAATTATAGTGCCATTGATGGTCTTTGTTGCTTTAATTCTGAGGCAGCCAGAATGATTAAACTGAATCTTAATCGACTTCTCCATTAAAAATGCTGGCAGAGAAGCTCCTTTAACCTTTCTCATTGATTGAACACAACAATCACCATTCAATTATAATGCAAAAGGACATTTGTTATAATGTAGAAAAGATGCATGAGCCATTTCCTTTTACTCAAGACAATCAATGAGATGACTCTTACCTCAGCAAGGTGAGAAGACTCTACCTGGAAAAGTGTTAAAGTCAAAGCCAAAATGAAAGGAACCAGCATTTAAAGCTGAAATAAATATTGAGCCAATTCATTAGGAACAAATGTCTTTGCTATTATTACTTAGCATAGTCACACCTTTAATTTATCTATTACCTTTCTTCCACCCAACTGAGTGAACAGATATGAAGGGTTTAATGATGTCTTTTATATGTGAATTCTCAATACAGGTTTATGAACTAAAATAAAAGAAATCCTTGTAAACAGAATCACAGAATTTAGGAGCTGGGGAGGACCATAGAGACAGTCTAATTCAACCTCTTAATTTTATAAATGCAAAAACTAAGACCCAGAAACTTCTCCAGGGACAATCATGTCACAAAAATAACTTGTGGAAGAACTAGACCTAGAACTGGGAGCTCCTAATTTCATGTTCAAGGTTCTGTCCTATACAACACAATTTAAGTTCCTTTACCTTGAATTGTAGAATAACCCCCCCCAACACACACACATGTGCTATATTATTATATACATACATTATTAATACTATATTTCACTGCATAAAGTCACAGATTTTATGCCAAATTATTTGGCAAAAAAATGGGGTGCAACCATTATGTGAAACTTTTTAAAAAATTGTGCTGGTATTAATTAAAAATAATTTATTACTAAACTGTCTATGGTGCAAGATTAGAATGCATGGAATACTTGTGAATATATGTTAAAACTGAATGCTGACAATGCACATGTGCAGAAAATTCTAGGCTTGGCTGCAGCTAGCAATGTGGGAGAGATAAATATGTATCCATACGAAGTGTTCTGCTATAATTATGAGATGAAAGGTTATAAACAAGTTTTTGGACTGAACCTTCCTCCCCAGGGTGCAACAATTATGTAATAAAATATGGTATCTAATCATAATAATAAACATTACCTGGGATTTTACTGGTACGAGGAACTCCCAGTTAAGAAACTCCCTCTAGGAAGTGGGAAATTGGGAAAGAAAATTTACAACCAATGTCTCTCATAAAGGCCTCATTTCCAAAATTTACAGGGAATTAAGTCAAATTTACAAGAATACAAGTCATTCCCCAATTGATAAATGGTCAAAGGATATGAACAGGCAATTTTCAGAGGCAGAAATTAAA
>JAQQSU010003230.1:0-14427 GCA_028627135.1 Pseudochirops cupreus | reverse complement strand
AGCACCCTATCCACTAGGGTAACTGTGTGGGAGATGAGTTGGAGAGAGGAGAGACTGGAAGCAGGAAAAACATTAGGGATCATTGCAGTCATCCATGGGATCATACGTCTGGAGCTAGAATGGTCCTCATAGGCCATCAAGTCTAACCTCTTCATTTTACTAAGGAGAAAATGGAAGCCCATGGAAGGGACATGATTGCTCAAGGTTACAAGGATTCTGAGTGGCAAATTCAGGATTTGCACTCAGACCTCAGTTTCCCCACCCAGTGCTGTTTCCACTCTACCAAGATAATTATAGCCAGAAACAGGGTAGATGATGTATGAATAGAGAGGGAACAAATGCTAGGGAAGTTGTAAAGGGGAACCCAACTAACTAGCTAAATAATAGTATATTCACATCTTCTAACTCCTTGGTTAACTCCCCAGCCTTGACAATATATGCCACCTTTTTCAGGCTGTGATTCCTATGTCAGGACTGCCTTGGATTCCAGGATATTCCATCTTATTTTGTATAAAATGTGAACTCCAAGAGGATATGGATTATTTCGTTTTTATCTTCATATTCCCAGTGTCTTGTATATCATATGACTTTAATAAGTATTTGTTGAATTGAGTTAAATTGAAAAAAGAGTGACCAATGGGTATTAAAGAAGAGCCTTAAAGACCATTAGCTCCTAATTGAGGTTTTCTGACCTATTTAAATCAAAGGAATTGAGAGAAAAATTTTCAAAAAGAAGTGAAAGAGTATTGAAATACAGCCCAGGTAACTGAAGCATTTTGTTAATAACAAAGGCAGAATTGACAGTTTGTAGAAATCAGTGAAATATGTTCCTGTGTATAAAGAATATGACAAATTCTTACCTGTAGAAATAACAAAAATTATTGCAGATTTTTATAGGGAGCTTTAAAGTTCTTAGAATACTTTATAAGATATTATTACATTTAAACCCTACAACTCCAAGGTCAGATAGTTAGTAGAAGATAGATAGATAGATAGATAGATAGATAGATAGATAGATAGACAGATAGATAGATGATGGATGGATAGATAGATAGATGATAGATAGATTATAGATAGATAGAAAGGTGATTGATACACAAACATACGTATATGTAAAGTGTATATATGTATACATAAATATATGCATGCATATATATACATGTATGTGTGTGTATGTATATATATGTATATACATATACACATATATATAATTATGATCATTTGACAGGTAAAGAAACTGAAGTTCAGAAAGGTTGTGACCTGTTCATGGGCAAGTCAGTTGATATTTCTGGGTTTCCACTTTCTCATCTGTAAAATCAGGTTGAACAAGATGGCCTCTAAGTTCCCTTTCAGCTCTAAATCTAAAATCCTTTGACTTGATCACTGTCACATAGCTAATAAATGGCAAAGAATTTGATCCCCAGACTCCTTGACTCAAAGTCCAGCACTTCATTAACTATTCCCTGATGCCTCTCACTATGGCATTTGTATCATGTTAAACCTCATCTCTTCAATGCACTGAGAACCCCCAAATCTTTCTGCCCCACAGAAACGTTAAGAGAGCCTTGTATTCTTTTTGAAGGTTTCTTCATACTTCCTTCTATTTTTAGGATTCTCTCTACTGATTTATCTCCTTGGATTCCGGATGTTTATTGAGGATTTATTCTCTCGACATATTTGATGTTTCAACCCTTTTCCTGCCTTCCTTACAACTCATTTTCTGCCTCCTTTCCCTTTACTGGTGAGATTGGATTACAAGGCTGCCTCAATCTCCTCAGATTTGGGGATATGGCATTTGCTAGCCTGGGTCCCTATCTTGAGTAACCTCTTAGGGGATAAAACCAACCCCAGATGATTTCTAGTCTCCTTTCTTTCAGACCTGGCACAGCTTCCTGTACTGATATCCCAATTCCTACTTCCACTCCCCTCCTTCCCTTTTTATGGCTAGACAGAATCAGCATCTGCCGCTTCTTTCAGGATAAAAGGGTTAGAAGGTGTTCAGGCAGAGTAACTATAATAATGAAAGATCCCAAAACAGAATTCAGGCATGAACCTGTGAATTTTCTTATACTTATACTGGGAGTATTAGGGCTGGTAGGAGATTGCATTCTAAGTACTAAAGTTCTCTCTGTAAAGGATTTAATGATGTCAAGGATACTGTCTTCTTCTGTGCATTTAGTTACAACCATTTTATGTCTGCTACATAGTATCTTTGGGGAGGTGATATTGAAGAGGTTTGTAGAAAGTGACCAATCCACCATCATGCTAAAGTCATGTAATCAACTGCATTATAGAATTACAAAAATGACCATCCTTGTTCTTACCCCCTTTCAAGATAATACTGATCTCGCACTTACAATGTATTCTAGTAAGTAGAAGCTGCCTATATTTGGAAGAAATATGAGGTGTGTGGTCTGAGCTGTGATCTGGCCCATCATCAAAACATCTTACAAACATTATGACATCAGTCAACTGGTAACTGGTCACTTTTTAGATGAAGTAGTGGATATGGCACTCAGTTGGGCATTAAGGGAAATATCAAAGACAGAGGAAACATGGTCCCTGCCCTCAAGGAGCTTATAAGTCTCATGAAAGAAGCAATACGTAATCTCCAAGAAAACTCAAGAACAAGAAGAAAAAGGGGGGGAAAACACTATGAGTAAGCCTACAAAGAGTAGCATAAACAACACGCCTCCAAACAGCAAACCTGCCATTAATTATGTTATATTCTGGATTCCAGCTGAAGAATGATGGCCTTTTAAATCCAATCTCCCATATATTACATAGGGGGTGGTATTACTTGGTGTTCTCCTCAAGATGCCACTGACCAAATCCAGAAGATAGTCACTGCCAATTATCATGAAAAAGCCATTCCTCTTGGAATTCCTAATGAGACTCAGAAACTTAAGGAATCATGAAATCTCAGAGTTAGAAGGAATCTCAGAAGCTGTTTAGTCCAATTCATAATTGAATGGGAATTTCTCCCTACAACAAATTCTACAAGTAGCCACCCAGCCTTTGGTTGAAGACCTCCAGTGACTGAGAGCCCACTACTTTCAAAAGCAGCCCATTTCAATTTTTAAACAGATATATTAGGAAGTTTTTCTTTAAATTAGCACTAAATTTACCTCTTTCCAGCCTCCTAAGATCATTGCCAGGAGGCGCTAAGCCGCTTTGCTCTGAACTCTCTGGTGCCACGCCTTCACTGCAATGGTCGCTCCATCCCTACCCTTCTACTCCTTGTTCAATGGACTTCCTCATTGGTCCACTCACCATCCCTTCAATTTCCCAGACTGAAACACTCTTCCTTGACTACCTCCCTCCCTTAAATTTTTGGTCTCCCCTCGATTTTTTTTTTTTTTTTGCTATTCAATCATTTCAATCCTATCTGACTCTTTGTGACCCCATTCAGGGTATTTTTTGGCAAAGATACTAAAGTGGTTTGCCATTTCATTCTCCTACTCATTTTACAGATCAGGAAACTGAAGTCAACCAGGTTAAGTAACTTGCCCAGAGTCACACAGCTAGTAAGTATCAAAGGCCAGATTTGAACTCAGGTCTTCCTGACTCCAGGCCCGGCACTCTACTGTGCCACCTAACTGCCCCCCAATTACTCTCCCTACTACTATAGTTCTTAACCTGGGGCCTATGAACTCATCTTAAGTAATTATTTCAATATAATTGGCTTCCTTTATAAACCTATATATTTTACTTTATGTATTTTAAAACATTATTCTGAAAAGGAGTTTAGAGGCATCACCAGATGGCCAAAAGGGTCTGTGACATAAAAATGGTTAAGAATCCCTGCCCTATTAGAATGTAAACTCCTGGAGGTCAGAGATTATCTTTTATATTTGTATCTCCAGCTATAGATGGTATTTGGTATATAGTATTTAATAAATATCTTTTTAGCCATTCATTCCATCAATTGCTTCTATTTCTGCCTTCTAAAACAAGGGCCCAAAGAGAACCAGTTTCATCCCTCTCCATATCACCATTCTTTAGATACTTAAAGATAGCTATAATTTCCCACCCAAGTCTTCTTTTCTCCAAGTAACCAGTCCCTGTCCCTTTTACTAATCTATATAGTGGGTGAACTTGAAGCTATTCACTATCTGGGTTGTCTTCCTCTGATTGATTTCCAGTGTGTCAATTCCATTCCTAAAATGTGGGGCCTGTGACCAAATATGGCATGCTAGATGTGGTCCAATGAGGCCAGGGAACAGTTGGTCTATCACTTCCTGATTCCTGGAAAGCATGTCTCCTTTAACCCAGACCAAGACTGTGTTTTTGTTTGTAGCCTGGCTCACTTGCTTCCTTGTGTTTGTCTATATGTCTTGTTCTCCTTTCATGGTTGAGAAAACTAAGGAGAAATGACTTGACCAAGGCTACCCAGCAAGTTAGTGATCCCACAGGGATTCTTTTTTTTTTTTTTTGCTTTTTGGAGGGGGAAAGCAGGGCAAGTTGGGGTTAAGTGACTTGCCCAAGGTGACACAGCTAGTAAGTGTTAGGTGTCTAAGGTCAGATTTGAACTCAAGTCCTCCTGACTCCAGGGTCAGTGCTCTATTCACTGTACCACCTAGCTGCCCCTCCTACAGGGATTCTTAAAACTAGTACTTGAGCTGCCTGAGCTTCCCCCAGTGAGTATTCCTTCCATTATGTCTGATGTCTGCACATGAGATGTCATGTGATCAAGTTCAATGGGACATCCAGGTGATAACACAGAAAATGTGTGAATCTTGGCAGAAAAGAGATGTCTGATCTGCTGCCAACTGCCTCAAACTAATCTCCAAAAATGTAAGCATGGTGTCACTTTAGAACTGGTCAGCAGCTCTGTGGGAAGGAAAAATAAAATAAAGGCCCAAGGAGCTTGGAATAATAAGAAAATAAATGCAAAATAACCAATTGTAATATTTAGAAAAGGAATCTAGGCCAATATCTATTCTTGGAACTGCAGGCCCCTTTGGGGAAAAGCCCAGACTTGTGGATGGGTGTATTCATTCATTCATTCACTCATTCTGATACTTACCAAGAATTTTCTCTGTCCCCCCCAGACTGTAATACTGATAATAACCAATCACTGTTAGATAGCACTTGAAGGTTTACAAAACTTTCCTTACAACGACTCTAGGAAGCAAACAGAGTATGTATTAGTAACTCTGTCTTACAGATCAGGAAACTGAGGCTCATTGTCCTAGGCACTATGACTTCGCATGATTTAATGAAGCTATGCTCTCTGACTCAAGAACAGATAACCTAGTAAATGGCCAAAAGAGATCAGCATATATCGAATAAATAGATTGACTAAGATAATTCATACCCAATGTAGAATGCGATAAACATAAATCTACATATAAACCCCAGAGCGGGCCTGACAGCTGAGGGCCAAATGCACAGTCTCAGATATTGGCACTGATTTGGATTTGTGAGTATCTCTGGGCTTCAGAAGTTGATCCACACTTGATCTAATTAACATAAATATGTTTGCTATTTCTGTCCTTATTATCATCCTTGTGCTTGTTAAGAATGGCACGGTTGTTTCCTATCTGTCGGAGTTTTACCTTGATTAATGTCCAAAACAGTGCAGTCTTTAATTATCATAGTGGATAACTGGAGTACTAGAATTTCATAAAATTTTAGGGTTGGGAAGAACCCTCAAGATTCAATTAAATAAGCACTTACTGAGTACTTACCATATGCCAGGTGCTAGGAACACAGACAAAAATTAAATAATCCCTGCCTGCTTACTTGCATTCTACTAAGGGGAAGCACAGGTACACAGAGAAGTTCATAACCACTCATTTATTTTATTAGAGACAGGTAGATGGCAGAGTGGACTAGACCTGGGGTCAGAAGGTCAAGAGTTCAAATTTGAGCTCAGACACTTATTAACTGTATGACCCTGGACAAGTCACTTAACTTCATCTGCCTCAGTTTCTTTATCCATAAAATGCAGATAATAAGAGCAGCACCTACCTCTCAGGGTTGTTGTGAGGATTAAATGAGATAATATTTGTAAAGAGCTTGGCAAACCTTAAAGCATTATGTAAACGCTAGGAAGCCAGAGAGTAATAATGGTGGTGGTGGTAGTAGAAGTAGTAGTAGCAGTGGTAGTGGTGGTGGTAGTAGTGGTGGTGGTAGAGTAGTAGTAGTAGTAGTGGTGGTGGTAGTGCTGGTGGTAGTAGTAGCAGTTCTGAACTTACACACATACATATGTGTGTATTTGTGTGTGTGTGAATAATAGAACACAAAATAAGGAACCTAGTTTTATAGATAGTGAAACTGAGACCCAGAGGGATTAAATGAATTAGTTAAAATCATATAGTCTGGGATGGCTAGGTGGTATAGTGAATAGAGCACCCACCCTGGAGTCAGGAGGATCTGAGTTTAAATCTGGCTTCAGACACTTAACACTTACTAGCCATGTGACCTTGGGCAAGTCACTTAACCCCAACTGCCCTGCCTTTCCCCCTTTCAAAAAAAAAGAAAAAAATCATATAGTCAGTGGCAAAGCCAACACAAGAAACCAGATTTCCTGATTCCCATTTGTAGCTACTTCTATTATACCACATTGCTGTCCTTCCAAGGAGGGAAAACCATGACTAACCAAGACTGACTTAGGTTTTTCATTCATCAGGACTCTAAAAGCTAAAGAAGCATTTATTAAGTGCCTATGATGTGCCACGCACTATGTTAAATGTTGGAAATACAAAGACAGAAGCACAAGTCTTACTCACAAGGATTTTACATTAGAACACACATAATACAAAATAAATCCAAGGTAGTTTAGAGAGAGCGTGCTGTAAGAGTTGGAAGGAACGGGGTGACAGGGCAAAAAAGGCTTCTCATAGAAGCCAACAATATAACTGAGTCTTGAAAGAAAACAATAATTCCAAGGAGATGGAAGTGAGGAAAACCATGTTAGATACAGAAAAAGCCAGCACAAAGGCCCAGAGATGTATTCCAACAGCAAGAAGGCCAGCGTGGTTGGAGGGCAGAATATGGAAGGAAGAATCATTGAGGAAGACTGGACAAGTCAGATGAAACTGGGTTCTGAGGAGTTTTCACAAAGGTAGTAGTGTCAGTTGAGTTTTTGAGAAGGTTGGTGGTGGGACAGACAGTGCTATATTGGTCCTGTGCCTTAAGAAAAGTGTTCTAGTAGCTTTGTGAAGGATGGATTAGGCTGGGGAGAGATGAAGCACAGAGACCAATTGGAAGGTTTTGGAATAGTTCAGGGAGCAAGTAATAAGGACCAGAACTAGGGTGGTAGCTTTCCTCTTGGTGAGGAGGGGATATATGTAAGATGTTCTGGAGATAGAAATTATACATTTTGGCCACTTAACAAAATCGTTTCAATTCAATAACTGTTCAATAAGGTAGTGAGGATACAAAACCACAATGGCATAGTCCTCGTCCCTCACAGAGCTTTCATTCCACTGTATTAGGGGATAGAGGGTGTGAATAGAATAACAGAGAGAGAGAGAAAGAGAGAGAGAGAGAGAGACATACAGACAGATAGATAGATAGACAGACAGACAGAAGACAAGTATAAAGCCAGTTATGCAAAGATAGGGACAAAGAAAAGAACCAAAATGCTTTGGGAATCAAATGTTAGGCATGTGAAAAGGAAAAGCATGGAATGACTCAGGAGAGATACATGGGATTTTGGCTGTGGAAAGCTTTAATGTTGGGATAAGGAGTTTATATTTTGTACTTGAGGCACTTGGGAGCCACCTTATGTTTTTGAACAATCAGTCAATAAACAGTTATTGAGCACCTCCTGTACTAAACACTAGGGATACAAAAAGAGGCAAAAGACAATCCCTGCTCTCAAAGAGCTTACAATCTAATCGGGAAGACAACATGCAAACCTATACATATGAAGCAAATGTATACAGAATTAATAGGAAATAATTAACAGAAGGAAAGCTCTGGAATTGAGGAGTCAGAGAAGGCTTCCTGTAGAAGCAAAGATTTAAATTGGGACTAAAAGGAAAGGTAAGGAGTTTAGTTGTCAGAGGAGGAAGAGCATTCCAAGGATGGGAGGCAGCCAGAGAGAATTCCTGGAGCCCAGAGATGGAGTGGCTTGTTTGTGGAACAGCAAGGAGGCCAGTATCACTGAAACAAAAAGAATGTGTTGGGGAGTAAGGCTTAAGAAGACAGAAAGATAGGGGATGGCTAGATTATAAATGGCTTTGATGCCAAACAGAGCATTTTGTATTTGCTCCAGTGGGGGATGATAAGATGAGACTTGTGGTTTTTTGTTTCGTTTTGTTTTTATTCTGAACTTAAGAAATAAAACAAGTATTTCCATAACAGTAGAATGGGGGTGGAGGGGAAAGATGATTGTATATGAAACTGCAAGGCTATTATATATAACTGTGTTTTAAAAAATCACTTTAGTGGCTGAATGGAGAATGGATTGGAGAGGGGAGAGTTTAGAAGGAGGCAGATCCATCAGCAAGCTATCATGGTAATCCAGGTATGATGTGATGAGGGGCTGAACCAGAGTGGTGACAATGCCAGAGAAAAGAAGGGGGTATTCAAGAGAAAGGTGAAATTGACAGACTCTAGTAAGAGACTAGACATGAGAGATAAGAGATAATGAAAAATCCAGAATGATTCCTGAGTTAGGAACGAGCCTGAGGGATTGGGAAGATGGTGTTGCCCTCTTCAATAATAGGGAAGGTAGGCTGGGGAAAGGGTTGGGGGGGGGGGGTAGGTAATGAGTTACATTTTGCATATACTGAGTTTAAGAGTTCTGCTGGATATCCAATTATAGATGTCTGAAAGGTGGTTGAAGATGTGAGGTTTGCGGTCAGTAGAGAAACTGGAGCAGGACAGGTATATTTAAAAATCATCAGCATAGAGATAGGAGTTAAATTCACCAAAGCTGATGAAGTCACCAAGTGAAGTGGTATAAAGGGAGAAGAGAAGAGGAATCAGGACACAACCCTAAGGAACACCTATAGTTAAAAGGCATGATCTGGAGGCAGATCCAGCAAAGGAGACAGAGAAAGTGGTCAGATAGGGAGGAGAAGAACCAGGAGAGAGTGGTGTCCTGAAAACCCAGAGAGAAGAGAATATTAAGGAAGAGAGAGAGACTGACCAACAGTATTAAAGGCTAAAGGAAAAGTTCAGGAGAATAAGGGGCTGAGAGAGATAGGATCAAAGCCATGCCTTCATCAGATTATTTTGGCAGCTAAGAGAAGGATGGATTGGAGAGGGAAGAGAGTGGAAGCTTGGTAAGCAAGAGGCCATTCACTAACATAACAGAGGTGTCAAACTCCCCAGCAGCAAAACTCCAGGGTTTGCCAAACCAGATTCAAATATAGTTGGGAAACGTTTGACAAAATAAATGAAAATACAACACAACATAGATCATGTTCATTTGTGGTTTTCTAATAGTCCCCAAGAATCCATTTCCATTCAAGTTTGACACCTACACTACAGTAGACTTCCTCTAAAAGTGAGATATGCTGGAACTGGTCACTAAATTTTTCAGTGTGAGCATTTATACCTCAGAAATCAGGAAATGCTACAAATCAAGGTTTGATTTATTGTTTTGTTGATTGTCTAAACCAGAAGTGTCCAATATGAAGCCAGCAATACCCAGGTTCACAGACCCCTAAAATGTAGGAAATCTTTAGACTCCAGGTTAAGAATCTTTGTCTAAAAGAATTTAGAACATAGAAATTTATTTAATATATAACTCATATTTGGTTAAGGCATATGCTCCAAATAAGTGTCTAACTTTTCCATATTCATTCATATACTTTCCTCACCCAGATTTGCCCAGAAGCCCTCTATCTACCTGAAGATCTCCTCGGGTCTGGGGAACTCTGAAATCCTAAGAGGCATCACAGCATAGAATGAAGGCACCGGGCATGTTGGACTTCACAGTTGCAAAGTTTTTCAGAAACTGTATTTAATTATCACTACTTGTTCCTCTGTCCCTTTTAGATCTGCAAAATGGAGGTCACAGTGACTTTGTTTTTATTGGTCTGCCACATATTGAAACCATTTCTACATATTGATACTGAATATCTTGGCCAAATTCTCATGAAAATCGCTCTGCGAACTCTACAACTGAGCCACTTTCTAATGTTAAACGTCTTGGGATATTTTATCTTTTCAAGTACATACCAAAAGCAATTAAATTCAAAGTATGGACTACAGCCTTTGCCAGTTTCCATTCTTCAGATCACATATGGGTGAGTGGGGGGTTGTACGTTCAAAGACTTCTTAACAGATCAAATCTCTCTCTTTAATTTTGTCTTTGTGAGAGAAAAACAACTTTCCTTAGGGCATCTGCTTGGAATACTGAAGGCTGAGAGGGGTTATCTGCCTCAAAGTAGTTCTAACTTCATTTATTATATGCAAAAGCAAGATCTATCACATTCTCTTTCTGGGGTGGTTTTAATTGGCTATCACAACTGGTTGAAAAGAAAATTTAGGTAAGCAATCCAGAACAAATGGTTGAGTTTACACCTGGTCTTTAAGTTAGGCAGAAGGTAGCCCTGGACACCTCACATAAATTTGACAAGGAAAGCAGAAACCACACTTTTTGTGAGTATCTTTCTCCCTAATATTGTAACTATGATATAATAGAAACAACCTGACATTTTTCTTCTATCAAATTGACTGAATCAGCTATGTGTTTCAATTTTGTTCCTTCTCATTTTTCCTTCTCATTCCCCTCATCCCTGTCCATGTTGTTAAGACTTAGTTTCCTTGGTTACCAAAGACCACTCTCTATCCCTCTCCACCCACAGCTTCCTGGGATTCTGAGGGAGGATTCTGGGATTCTTGTTCTTCTGACCTCTGTGAATACCACATTTCCTTTGAAAGCTGATGAAGTCCTTTTTCCCTCCAAAGAGAATTCCCACATCTTTGGACATGTGGTTGAGCTATGCTTGTTGATCTTTCTGGAAAACCCCAGAAACACTTTAAAACTTTGTAGATCTTTCCTCAAATTTATCTTTAAACACTGGTTTTCAAAAGAAATACAATGGTTGCAGTATCAAATAGAAGTACTTAATACAATTCATTAGGTGCTAAAAAGCAGTCTCCTTCAGAAATGCATATTTGGCCCATTCTGAAATAATTATTTTTTCCCTTGATGTGGCTAGAGCTACTCTCTGAAGTTAACCAAATAACCAGAGAGCTGTCTTCCTTCAGAAGTGTTCAAGTCTCACCTGTTCCAAGAAACCCTAGAGATTAGCTCCATATTGTTTCAGTCCTCCTAGTAATTCCCTCCTCTTCCCCAACTTCTACCCTTCTCATCAGTCCGTTCTTTAGCACTTATGTTGGTTATGTAGATATACTTTTTCATTAGTTCTATCTCCCCCAGATTTCTACCTCCTTTGTAAGTCTAAGAGATGTTACTACCAAATGGAAATGCTGAATTATCATTACTTTCACTAAAGTTTTTGTTCCTTACTCCATTATGCACTAGGGACTGATGCAGATACAAATGGTACCCTAAGGGTTAATAGTAAGGGTTACTAGGGGCACTGGGTGGTGCAGTGAATAGAGCCCCAGCCCTGGAGTCAAGAGGACCTGAGTCCAAATCCAACTTCAGACACTTAACACTTACTAGCCATGTGACCTTGGGTAAGTCACTTAACCCCGATTGCCCTGCCCTCCCACCTCCAAAAAGTAAAAAAAAAAAAAAATTAATAGTAAGGGTTACTTTCCCAGGTCCTTTGAGGGGATTTGAGGCTCATTCTGTAACCCATCCTATATCTTAAGAGGGTCTTAATGCCCTTTCCTCCTTGTCATGAAATACCATACAATTTGAACCAAAAGAATTGCTTTTATTCCTTTTATCCTGTGTTCCCTATCCTGTCATTCATCTTCCTCATCCTGTGTCATGACAACTTTTCCATATCTTACAAGCAACCACCTAGGATCCTCATCTTGTTTGTACTTATCCCATCCCTAAATCTCCAACCCCTATGAGAAACCCTAAAAACTACATCATGATGCTGAACACCTCTATATAAGCATAACTCTCCCAAATATTGGGGTCTTATTAGCTTTCTTGCTAAGGAGGCCCCTGATGCTTTTTCACATAAAATAAAAAGCTCCCATTGGCTAAAAGAAAAGATCTAAGTGAATTCTTTCACATCTGAACCTGCTCTCCCAACACTGACCTCAAAAGGTACCCCTCTGATTTCCTACAACTCCTTGCCTCTTCCCTCACCACCATCCTACACAGCCACCTGAGGTACTGGGATGAAGCTACCCTGAGGCCAATATGAGAACTTGCCTGATATCACTGCCCTCCTCACCACAATGGCTCCTCCAAATCGTTCCATCTCTCCTCAAATGTCCTATAGTTCTCCCTCTCTAACCAACCTCCCAGCTGAGAACTTTGCTTCACATTTCACTGAAAATAAAATTTTGGTTGTTCATTGAGAGCTTCCTCTTCTCCCCTGCTTATCCTCATTTCACATCACTCAGAAGCCCTTCACTACTATTTCATCCTTCACCTCCACCTCACTTGAGGAAATGGCCCTCTTCTTGCCAAGAAAAACCCCTATATATGCAAAAGCCATCCCATTTCATCCCATCATCTTCAGGAGTTTGCTCCTTCTATCAACCCCTCTTTCTCACTTATCATCATTCTGTCTACTGGCTGCTTCCCTACTACCTAAAAACATGCCTGTGTCTCCTATCCTCCCTCATTCGGTCCCTACTTCCCTGCTGGCTAATATCCAATATCTTTCTTCCTTTTAATGGATAAACTCCTTGAGAAGTAACTCTTCTATTGTCTTTCTTTTTTTGCTTTTTGGAGAGGGGGAGGTAGGGCAATTGGGGTTAAGTGACTTGCCCAAGGTCACAGGGCTAGTAAGTGTTAAGTGTTTGAGGTCAGATTTGAACTCAGGTCTCCTGACTCTAGGGCCAGTGCTCTATTCACTGACCTACCTAGCTGCCCCAGAACTCTCTTCTTAATTCTCTGCAGTCTGACTTTTGACCTCATCATTCACCTGAAAGTGCTCTCTCCAAAGTTACCAATGGTATGATGATATCTTCATGGTGAAAGCCAATGGCCTTTTCTCAGTCCTCTTACTTCTTGACCTCTTTGTATCCATCTACACTGTATATCAATCACCCTCTCTTCTTTGATAGGCCCTTCTGGCTGGATTTTAGAGGCACTGCCTTCTCCTGGTTCTCCTGTTTGACCATTCCTATCTTCATTACTAGATATTTATCCATGTAACCATGAGCGTCCCTCAAGGCTCTGTCCTGAGCCCTCTTCTCTTTCCCCTTGATACTATTTCACTTGGTTAGGACCTCATCAGTTCCCATGGATTCAATTATCAGTTCTATGCAAGTGATGCTTAAATTTACATATCCAGCCATAACCTCCTGCCTGACTTCTGTCTCTCCTCATATCTCCTATTCCCTGTTGGACACCACAAACGGCATATGTGGTAGCCATCTTAAACTCAACATGGCCAAAACAGAATCCATTATTGTCCCCCACTACAAAGCCTCCCTTCTTCCTAACTTCCCTGTTACTAACACCACTGTCATCCTAGGTACTCAGGGCACAACAAGTATCATCCTTGACTCCTAAAATCAGTGGTCAAGTCCCATCATCACTACCTTCATAATATCTCTTGTCAATGACCCCTTCTCTCCACTTATACAGCCCCCACCCTGGTGCTGGTCCTCACCACCTCACCCCTGGATATTGCAATAGACCCTGCTGGGTCTCTCTGCCACAAGTCTCTCCCTAGTCCAATCCATGCTCCACTCAGCTGTCAAATGGATTTTCCTCAAGAACAGATCTGACCATGTCACTTCCCTACTATAGAAACTCCTTACCACCTCAAGGTTTAAATACAAAATCCTCTGTTTGGTTTTTAAAACCCTTTAGAACCAAGTCCCTTCTAACCTTTCCAGTCTTCTTACATTGTACCCCCTCTCGAGTGCTCTGTGATCCAGTGACACTGACATCTTTGATGATCCTCGCACAAGAAACTCCATCTCTTAGGCATTTTCCCTGGCTTGTCCTTCATGCATGAAATTCTCTCTGTCTTCATCTCTACCTCCTGACTTCTGTTAGGTCTCAGCTAAAGTCCTACCTTCCATAAGAAACTTTCCCCTAACTTCCTTGATATTAATGCTTTCCCTCTGAAATTACCTCCAATTTATCTTATTTTTTTTACATAGTTATTTGCTTGTTCTCTCCCTCATTAGACTCTGAGTTCTTAAGGAGCAGAGGCTATTTCTTGACTTTCTTTGTATTCCACAATGCCTGGAATATAGTAGGGGCTTAATAAATGCTGGCTGACTTGAATTACTCTGATATTATCAGTAATTTCATCATACCTCAGAGGATAAGAAAATTCTAGAGACCTGTAACGATACTGGGATTTGAAGATCTTCCACGCCCCTTGAGCTTGCTGATGT
>JAQQSU010000323.1:0-27955 GCA_028627135.1 Pseudochirops cupreus | reverse complement strand
AGAATACTACTGTGAACAGCTTTTAAGGTTAGGATTACACAGTACAGTGAATGCTCCATTTATTCCATTATAAATCAAGGCAAACTTTCACAACAAATCATAATATAATATTCATAACATTACATTTTATCACAGAAAATCACAATATAGTGTTCATAACAGCTTAACATTAGAATGGCCACACAGTTTTCACTACAGTGGCCACAATATTTAGAACAAAAAACAAAAGAATAATCATCTGGTTTCCCTAAGGGAGAAACCCTCCTTACTTAATCATTCAATCAATTCACAATACAATAATCAATCTTCTACTCATGGGGCAACCATAGATTAACTTAATCAGTCACTTATCTAGCAATCAGTCACTAAAACAATCATTAGAAAAATACACAAACCCTCCACCCCTCAGTATCTTCAGTTTCATCATGTGTCCAAGGGGAGGCCTTTTCTTCATCTTCACTCTGGGTGATCTGTCAGATTCCCTGGATCCCCTTCCATGGTCCCAGCTCCTACCTGAATCCATCAAACAGTCACCTGGATTCAGGGGCAGCCAGCTCCCAGGTTCTTGTTCAGTCCTCAGAAGTAGACAGCACCCAAGTCCTTGTACAGTCCTCCAGGCAGTCCCTGGTACACACTGAAGTTCACAGGGTCTGGCACATCTGAGACCTTTCACCACTTCTGTTGCCGGCAACTCAAGGATCCACCAAGCCATGAAACAAAGTCATATTCTGATCTTGCTTTTTCAGTCCTCCAGCAGTTCAGCTGGCCCTAGGACCCAGGAGAAATCTTGGCCTTCCAGGAAGCCTTCCAAGAGGCCTTCCAGGCAGCCCTCTCAGCTTTCCAGGCAGCCTTCACCAGATTCTGGTCTCATAGAAGACTCCAACTCAGTTCTCAGTCCAGGAAGCCCAGACCCCAGATGCTGGGACAATCCTGTTTCCTCCACCAGGAGCCACCAGGAAGAACATTCCTGCTTCTGTCTCTCTGTCTCTAGAACTCTTCTTATACGCACACACTGGTCTCCTGTCTCAGCCAACCTCCTCCTGCCATGTCAGCAACAGGAGACAGAGCTCATACTTTCCATACTTAGCCCTAAGTTACTAAGGGCTAAGTATCTGCTAAATTGATTACTGTTACATAAGGATGAATAAAAAACAACCGAAAACAATAGCCCAGTGTTTTATAAACTTACATATCTTACTGGAGAAAAGATTAACTTTAGACAAGAATTATTAGAAAACTAGAAAGCAATTAGACAGAAATTGGATTTATATCAGTATCTTGTGCCCTATATTATCCTAAGTTCATAATTTAAATATGAAAAGTCACAGGGTTTTTTAAGCTTAGAAAAGAAAAGGAGGAGATATCTTTCCTTTTTGTAATTCTATATTTTTAAAATAAGCAATATATATACACATACATATACACATATGTATATAGATGTGTGCACATGTGTATATACATATTCTCTCTCTCTCTATCTCTATCTTTATCTCTTTTTCTCTTTCTCCTCTCCTCTCTTCATTAGCTTCCATGAATTTCATTATTATCTCTAGGATGATGACATACATATCTCTATAGCCAGACTCAAGCACCATCTTTTACACAAAGATTTTCTTGATCTCTCCAACTACTAGTGCTCTCTCTAAAATGTTGCCTTATATTTAGGTACCTTATGTTTCATTTCACTTACTGTGTTTATATTTATTTTGTTTAAGCTTATATAGATGTATGTATCTCCTCCAAAACAATGTAAATTTTTCAGAGCAGGGATTGTTCCATTATTTTGTCTTTGAACTTCTAGTGCCTAGCCTCCACTACCTGTCATGCAGTAGGCACTTAATAAATGCTTATTAATTGATTTGTAATATCCCTCCATCAAGGATTCCTTAATGAATAGATAAATATCCTAAGAATCTTTTCTAAATGAGAAAGTAGCACATGGATCAAGTTATTGACACTCAATTTGTCATTTTAAAATAATAATGTCTAAGATTTTTGCCTCATCTTAACTAAGAACTTCACAGTTGTGTTGCTTTCAGCATGAATTTCCTCTATACATATTTGATCTGATATAGTTTCATTTCACATCTTTATTCTCTTTATTGTTATTTCTTCTCCCCTATAAACACATTGGGACTATGTTGTTAAAGCCCAAATGTGGTAGCTCATATTTGCTACTTGCTAATATGTCAGTGGGCCAGTCGGTGGTGCAATGAATAGAATGCCAGGCCTTAAGTCATGAAGACTCATCTTCCTAAGTCAAATCTGGCCTTAGACACTAGCTGTGTGACCTTGGGCAAGTCATTTAACCCTATTTGTCTCAGTTCCTCATCTGTCAAATGAACTGGAGAAGGAAATGGCAAAGCACTCCAGTATCTTTGCCGAGAAAACTCTGAATGGGATCAAAAAAGAGTGGAATATCACTGAAACGAATGAACAACAATAACAAACATATTTATGAGATAAACTTAATCATAAAACAGAGTTAGGTTTCCAGATGGTTTAAAATTCAGCAATTTACTGCATACATGAAAAACCTTTAGAAGATACAGATTCATACAGAATTTAAGTTGAAGGGTTGAAAAATAATTATTACACTTTGGTTAGATTCTGTATTTTTATTCTTACTTGGAGAAAGATGACAAGATTTCTTTCATTACTAGTGAGGCTGCTTATATTGTATGAGGTGAAGGATGTCAGAAGCATAAATCTCACTTGAATATTGATAGATGTTTGAAAAACTTTTGTTTCGTGGTAATATAATACTATAATACAGGTGGGACATAATAGCTTTATATCCAGCCCCAGTAGAACAAACAAGATACAAAGCATGATGTTATGCTGGGTCTGAAGAAGGAAAGATTTTTTTTTCCAAATGGAGTAGATAGAGAAAGGCATCAATGAAGAAGGTAGAATTTGAAGTAAAATTTGAAGGGCATGAAGAATTTCAAGAGGAAAATATGAGGAGGAAATCGTTCAGAGAGAATACAGTGTATATTCCCATCCAGTTTTATTTTTTGATAAAATAGCTCTATTAATAAACAAGCACAAATATTTTAGTATACTTACACATATATATACATAAAGATCTATATGTAAAATGGTATTCTTATATATAAACTATATATGAAATTTAGAAGACAAGTTAAATAAATGAAACAATTTCAACTGGGTAGCTTCCTCATTAATTTTCAATAGTTATCAATGCTTAGCATAGTTCTATAGGGACATTTCAAGGATACCCCCTTCTAATTCATCTTTAAATTTTCTTGCCATTAGATTCTACCCAAAATTTGTGTTTGGTTCTAGGTTTTTTCCAGGTGTCCAAAACCCCACCTTTCTTCTACAACAGATTTTTAACTTCTTGGTGAAATATTTTGAATGCCACATCTTTCTTTGTCAATAGTTCTTCTTTACTAATCTTCTCCGTCTTGTTTTTAGTTCTTCCCTTTTTTGTTGTTCAAGGAAAAACATGCTTTTCAGTATGACTTCAGACAGGCTGGCAGAAACTGAAAAACTGATATACAGTGCATATGCATATATGCAATGTGAATAAATCATGCAGTTTTTCTTCCCCATCAAAAGTATTCCACTTAACTAATGCATTGTCAGTAGAATTGTGAACTGATCCAACCATTCTGGAAAAAAAAATTTCAAAGTATCCAGAAGGGCAATAAAACTGTGCATACTCTTTAATCCAGCAGTACCACTACTAGATCTATATCCCAAAGAGATTTTTTTTTAACAGAAAAGGACCCACTTGTACAAAAACATTTATAGCAGCTCTTTTTGTGGTGACCAAGAATTGGAAATTAAGGGGATGCCCATTAATTGGGGAATGGATGAACAAGTTGTGGTATATGAATGTACTGTTCCATAAAAAATGGTAAACAGGTGGATTTCAGAAAAAACTTGAAAGACTTGCTTGAATTGTTGTTAAGTGAAGTAAGCAGAACCAGAAGAACACTGGGCATAGTAACAGCAACATTGTGCAATGAATGACTTTGTTAGACTTAGCTCTTCTGATTAATGCAATGATCTAAAAACAATTGTAAAAGACTCATGATGGAAAATGCTATCCATATGCAGAGAAAGAACTATGGAGTCTAAATGCAAATCAAAGCATACTATTTTCTCTTTTTTTGTAGTTATTGTTTCTTCTTTCTCATGGTATTTCCCTTTTGTTCTGATTCTTCTTTCACAACCTAACTAATGTGGAAATATGTTTAATATGATCAGACATGTATAGCATATATCATCTTGCATACTGTTTTGAAGGGGAAGGCGGAGGGAGGGGTGAAAAATTTAGAACTCAAAATCTCATAAAAGCAAATATTGAAAATTAAAGATAAATAAAGTGTTACAGTGAAAGATTTCACCAGCAGATCAATGCTAGTTAAATAAGTAGAAGTTTATGGTGTTTTTATCAGCATAATTCTTAGGATGGCTTACTAAATACTAAAAATCTTGGATGTCTTATAACTTTGTACGGTCTCTAGTAAAGATATTTCCTTCAAAAGAGTGATTATTCCTTTTTGCACTAAATTTGACATTTAAAAAGACTAAGCAGAATAAAACAAGGTTTTTAAGCAATTCTCTAAAGTGATTTCAACATACAGTTACAATCCTTTCAGTCAAGGAATATTCCCCAGTCAAAAAATGAATGCCAGGGGTGTAGTGGAAAGAAATCCTACAGTGATTACATAGCTGGTTGTTCCTCATAATTTGAACCTGAACATTGAGAGATTAGTCCAGCAGGCTGATACAAATGAATACTACATCCAGGAACTGAACTTGTGACCAACGGTGAGGCAGGAGAAATCTGTCACAAGCAAAAACAGGAGGGTGAAAGGGGAAAGACTACACCCCTAGTTTGTAATAGCTTTGCAACAAACTAATTTTTTGCAAGTTTTTCCATGACACCAGGAAATTATATTTGCTAATGGGGAAGGTTTGAGAAGAATGATCATCATTTCCCTGGAATGGTATAAGAAAGTGTATGATGCAGAAAGATCCTATCCTTGAGGAATAAAGTGCAATATGAGAAGCGACAGCATCAACTTCCCTACCACTGAAGGGACCTCACTACAATGCTCAATGCCTCTGTGCAACCCTACTGCAAGAATCTCTGTTCACTTTCTCTAAAAGAGCAGAAATTGCCTAGCGACTGCCTCATCAGTGATGATTCATCACCGTTGAAGATGTGAATCAATTGATCCAACTGTTCTTTAAAACAATTTATAATTATGTGAGAAAAGGAACTAAATTATTCGTGTCCATCAGTCCTATAATTCTACCATTCAATTTCTACCTCAAAGTGGTCAATGAGAAGTAAAAGGACATGTGTATGTTTGTATTGGCACTATTCATAATATTAAAAGGCTGGAAATGAACTATATAACAATAGGTAGAGAATGGTTAAACATATGGTGGTATATAAACATAAAATATAATTGTAGTGTAATTATGAAAAATTTGGAGAAATAGGGTGGAACTTATATGAACTGATGCAAAATATAGAAAGCAGAATCAAAAGAATATATAATTTCTACAACAATGCAAATTAAGAAAACACTAAAGGACCACAGAAAATGTCAAATATAGCAACTAATGTTAGTAAATCGTAGAAATGAACAGTGATCAAGTACTAGAGGTTTGCTTTTGGGGGGGAGGGTTATGAGAACATATTATATAAGGGAAGGTACTGGTTGAAAAGTGAATGATCTGTCAAAATGAAAAGTATCAATTTTTTTAAAGGCTCATCAGCGGTAGAGGCAAAGCTTTCTATGTACAAAGGAGAATGGGAAGGAGAACCAAAATCAAGATAGCTCCAAGAAGTAAGCTGAGCAACTGGAAAAAATAGATAATGATACCTTCCTTCCCATATCCCACAAGGAAGTGTGCTCGTCAAGGGGAATCAAAATAGAAAATCTAGATGGACTAAGGAAAGAGAGTTTTGCTTCACCTTTGCTGACTTGATGTCTAAAGAGTCTACCACTATCCCACTGGCAGCTGAGTACATTAATAGTTTTTGTGTTTTAGTGTGTATGGTTGAGGTCTTCCTGTATTTGTGTGTATATACACACTCTTTAATCCAGCAGTACAAGTGTGTATATACATACCCTTTAATCCAGCAGTACCACTACTAGATCTATATCCCAGAGAGATTTTTTTAATAGACATGTACGAAAACATTTATAGCTATGTCCTTCAAAAGAGTGATTATTCCTTTTTGCTCTAAACTTGACATTTAAAAAGACTAAGCAGAATAAAACTCTTTAAATTTGTAAGGACTAGTACATTAGGAGTGAAGTTAGTTAAGAATTTATTATTCCTTTTACTAACAAGTTGATTAAAAAACCATTTGGGGGGAAAATTACCAAGCTCCAGACTGAGTTAGTATGTGTGGCAGGTGGGGAATCTGACAGCTTAAGAAAGAAAAGAAAAGCCTTCACAGTTACTATTTGAATTTTAGTCAGAGATCCTGTTTTTGGCACTTAAAGTTTATAAAACTTCATGTTACAAAGTTTTAGCTACTCATTCTCTTAAACTTTGATACTAAAGATGACATTTCAACTCCAGAATTAAACTGATGGTGTTTGAAGGCTATATGGAATTGGTAAATGTGTGTATAAGGATGTGTTTGTTTCTGAAAATAATTTCTTTCCACACAGGGAACCAAGGGACATTTCAATTCTGTTTCCTATTTTTTTTTTAATTTTCTGCTTACCGGTATTGAATTTTTTTACATTGAAATTCCTTCAGATTAAAGGATAGTTTTGACAATAATCATGCTTTCAAAATGTCTCCATATACAATATTTCTACTTGCATTTTATTCTACTAATTAGGATTCTTCATGGGAATAATCTTATTCACTACATTGTGGTGGACTATAAATTATAATGGATAGAAATGGAGTTTGGGGCTATGTCATCAATGTTTAAAATTCAAATTCATCATCAGTGACATATTGAATGAATAGTTATTGATTTTTTTAAAAATAGCATTTCACTTTGCCAGAGCAAGTATAAGGTGAGTTTCATGCGTTTCTCTGTTGTAATTTTCTGGATGCTTCTAGAAATTGGTAAATTAAAGAATTATTAAATTGGAGACTTGGGGACTAAATAATTTGAGTAATTCATGTTCAATGTATTCCTGCTCCCAAACTATAATGAGTACTGGAAATCTGATAGGGAAAGTTCTCTCTTGTTGTGCAATTCTGTCTCCTTTCCCTCTCTTCTCTCTCTCTTCTCCCTCTCCAACTCTATTTCTCTCTTCTCCCTCTCCTCTTCCTTCCTCTCATCATCTCTCTCTCTTTCTTCTTCTTCTCCTTCTTCTTCTTCTTCTTCTTCTTCTTCTTCTTCTTCTTCTTCTTCTCCTCTGTCTGTTTCATTCCCTCCCTTTCTCTCTCTCTCCTTCATTCCCTCTCCTTTCCCTCCCCAACAAAGTTCACAAGACTCTTGAACACATGTAAAATAAACACATGTTCACAAGAAAAGTCTTGCTAATAAGCTATGAATGGAAGATGAACATAGGCACATATCTGTTTATGTTCATAAACAGTACAGGGATGCAGGCGGCAAAAATATGGACGTGTATATGTTTTTGAGTTTCCACAGACCTGGTAGGATAGTAATAGTCTTGGCTAGACTTGCTCCAGTTTCTTGTTTCTGTCAGGACTTTAAAGTAATATTTCTGTGTTTAAATTGGGAAAGAGCTATGAATGCTAGATTTGTAGTATTTCTTGAAATGTGATGATAGATTTATGGATGTGTTTAAAATTGCTATGAAGTTATGTCTTAAAATTAGTAAATTAGTAGGCCCCAGATTTGAATGTGTTATCACTAGTTCCTTTGTGACATTCCTTAATAAGGAATAATAATAATGTGCTTTTTTTCTCATCTGGCTATTCTCTTTTATCTTAAACTGTATTGCATAGTTCCAGGAACTACTCTGATTAAAGAATCTGGGATGGCTATTGGCCTTGTAACTCCTAGGTCTAACTCCTAGGTAACACCCAAGCAGTGTATGAGTTCCCTAACTTTTTCCATCCCTGATTGGCATTTGTAGTTCTCCCCGATTTTGAGCATTCAGTCTTCCCTAAATATGTGTGTATCCTAGAAACAACTGAACAGTGACCAAAGCCCTTTTTTTGAAGAGTGGAAAGAGTAATTCTAAACAGTAGAACATAGTATCATCTAGAAATGTAAGTGGAGGGAATTGTGGTTTTTCACATAGTTTCAGCCTTTGAGAATTTGCCAGTGGTGAAGTTAAAAGAAAAAAAAAAGGCTTTCCAAACTTTTGGCAATGTAATTTTAGAAAAAAAAATAGATTTATATTGATAGCTTTTGTTTTTTACATAATCTACATTCCCCTTGGAGGACCTTCTCTCTCCTCTTCCCAAAGTCAATAATGATGAAAAATAGTATTTTTAAGGAGAGAAAAAAATTTTAGCAAAACTAATTAGCACAGTAAAAAAACCTGATGCTTTATGTAATTTTTCAAATCAGTGGACTCCCCTGCCACCTCTGCAAAGACAGAAGAGGCAGTCTTCTCTTATATCTTCTTTATAGCTTTGTAACATTCAAATTCAGTTGTTTTGCTTTTATTCTTTCTAGTTATATTGATGTAGACCTTGTGAATATTTCCTTGAATCTGCTTAATTCACTTTGCATTGGTTCATAAAAGCCTGTCAGTATTCGTTTTCATCAAGTTTGTCATTTCTTACAGCACAATAAATTCCATTATATTAATGTGCCACAGATTTTTTTTTAGCGATTCCCCAATTGATAGCCATCTACTATGCTTCCAGTTCTTTGCTACTACAAAAAAGTGCTATTATAAATATTTTGGAGTACGTGGAGCCTTTCTCTTGGTCAGTGACCTTTATGAGATATATTCCTAGCAGTAGAATCCCTGGACAGACATAATTTTATATTGTTTTCCAGAATAGCTGTACTAATCCACAGTTCCATCATCAATGTATTAGTGTACCTATATTTCCATAACCCTTCTAACTTTAAACTTTCCTAGATTTTGGTCATCTTTTGGCAATATAATCTTAAAGTCTAAGCAGCATTAGTTTATGCTGTTCAGTAAAAAATATCTGAAGTAACCAATTTGTGTGATTTTAACTGAATTTCATAAATCTGTTAGTCTAGTGATGAAATGTGGATTGAGCCTCTAAAGACACCTGAACAGCAAATCAGAATTAGAAACTGGCCATAATGTATAATAGAATTAGAAATTAGTCACAGTGACACCTAAAGTAGCAAAGGTTTAGGGACATGCATATAGAAGAAGAGACTTTTCCCCACATTACAAAAGTAAATTAGAAAAAAGGACAACATAGTTGTTAGTCTGGTAGCTTCACCAGTAACCAGCAACTGAAAATGAGGATGAGTATGGTAATGTACATAAATCTTTGTAAAACTTAAAATACTATATCAATGTCAGCTATTGTTTTATGCTTTTTTTTCTTTTTCTTGTGCAAGGAATAATGTCTTTATTTTTTTTTTATTTTAATTATGTGTTTAAGCCAAAGCACCATCAAGTTGGTTGAGTGCATGCAACAAAAGACCCTGAGTCAAGGAATGGATCACAACCAGAGATAAAGGAAAATCAATTATTGGAAACAATATCGGTGAGAAAATTGCAGATACCTGGAATGTAATGCAAATAATTGAAGTTGTTGCAGTATTTCAGATTTATTAGAATGAGTAATAAAAATTAAATCCTATAGTTAATTGTCATATGGCAGAATTACCTATGTCATAAATAAAATACAAATTGCCGCAGACTTTGAGGTTTGTTTCCAAAAATCTTGAATGTTGAATCAATGATTTCTTGACCATTTTGGAATTTACACAACATATTTTCATAGGTATGATCATTTTTCATGGATGGGAGAGGACTTAACTTGCTGACTTAATGGTTTCAGTTTATTTTAAGTTCTTCTAGCTACTCTTTTTGGTACATACTAAAAGATTATTTTTAAATGTTTGACATTAATTTTTCCTTGGATTATGCAATGATGATTATTTACTTGATTTTAGATGTAAGTGCCAAAAGATGACCAAAATATAGGAAGGGTCAAAGTTAAAAGGGTTGTGGAAACACAGGTACACTAATACATTGATGGTGGAACTGTGGATTGGTACAGCTATTCTGGAAAACAATATAAAATTATGCTGATGAAATAACTAAAATGTCCACCAGGAATTCTACTGCTAGGAATATACCTCATAAAGGTCACTGACCAAGAGATAGGCTCCATATACACCAAAATATTTATAATACCACTTTTTGAAGTAGCAAAGAACTGGAAGCATAGTAGATGGCCATCAGTAGGGGAAAAGCTAAAAAAATCTGTGGCACATTAATATAATGGAATTTATTATGCTGTAAGAATGTAAGTAAGATGTAATGCTTGATTTTTAGATGTAAAATTGGAACCTTAGAAGAAGAAAAGATCTCAAAATTTTGGAAAGATTTCTCAGGAATTTAAGAGGTGAAGGGAATGAATCATCTGCTGGCTGCTAAAGCAGCAAACAAACGAGGACATGGTAATATTAATTCAAGATATAATAATTAAGGGGGCAGCTAGGTGGCGCAGTGAAGAGAGCACCGGCCCTGGAGTCAGGAGGACCTGAGTTCAAATGCAGTCTCACACACTTAACACTTACCAGCTACATGACTTTGTGCAAGTCACAACCCCAATTACCCTGCCTTTACCCCTCCAAGAAGCAAAAAAAAAAAAAAAAAAGATATTATAGTTAAGCAGTTACATTGTAATTTATAGAGGTAATTAGATATGTCATGACCATGAAAAAATCTTATAAATTGTGAGATTTTATATTAATCATTTTGAGATCCACATTTGTGGTCTTATAATTACAATTATAATAAAAAAATAACAAATCTTACAATCTGTTTTACTTCTGGAGATTAATCTTTTTAAAATTTTATTTATTTTTAACATTTATTTTTAAATAATTTTTGAGCAATAAATTCTCTTCCCATCATCCCTTGAGAAGGCAAGCAATATGACATGTCATGTAAAACGTATTTCCACATTAGCCCTGTTACAACACAAAAATAATAAAAAGCAAGAAATGCAATGAAAGTAGAAAAAGTAAGCTTCAGTCTATACTCAGAGTTTATCAGTTTTCTCTCTGCATGTGGACAGCATTTTTCATCATGGGGCTTTTAGAATTGTCTGGAATCTTCTTGATCAAAGTGGCTAAGTCTTTCACGGTTGATCATCCTTACAATATTGTTGTTACTGTGTACAGTGGTCTCATTCTGCTCACTCCATTTTACATCAGTTTACATAAATATTATAAAGTAATAGTATTCTATCACAATTGAATGCAATGTTCAGCCATTCCCCAATTAATGGACATTGCCACAAATTCCCATTCTTTTCCAACATGAGAGCTACTATAAATATTTTTGTACATGTAGGTGCTTTTCTCTTTTCTTCAATTTCTTTGGGACACAGAACTAGTATGCTGGGTTGAAGGTTATGCATGGTTTTATAGTTCTTTGGAAATAGTTCCAAATTGTTCTCCAGAATTGTTGGACTGGTTCATGCCTCCACCAACAGTGTATTAGTGCACTTACTTTCCCACATCCCTTCTAGCATTTGTCATTTTCCTTTTCTGCCTTGTGAGCCAATATGATAGGTATGAGGTGGTACCTCAGACTTGTTTTAATTTTTCTCTAATTAATAGTGATTTACAACATTTTTTTTATGTGATTTCTTAATCTGTAAATTGTTCATACTCCTCCACAATTTATCCATTGGGAGGATGGCTCTTATTTTTATAAATTTGATTTATAAAATTTGTAAATTTACATATTTGAGACATAAGACCTTTATCAGAGAAACATGCTATAAATTTTTCCCCAATTTCCTGTTTTCCTTCTAAGTTTTGGCCTCATTGGCTTTGTTTATGCAAATTTCATGTAATCAAAATTGTTCATTTTGCTTCCTATGATCTGATTTATCTCTTGTTTGGTCATAAACTCTTCTCTTATCCATAGATCTGACAGATAAATTTTTCCATGATTCCTTAACTTACTTATAAAGTGACCCTTTATGTTTAAACCTATTTTAACCTTATATCTGTATACAAGGTAAGAAGCTGGTCTACACTTAACTTTTGCCAAGTCACTTTGCAGTTTTCTGAGCAATTTTTATCAAATGGTGAGTTCTTACCCCCAAAAGGTTAGATCTTTGAGTTTATCAAATACCAGATTACTATGGTCATTTACTACTGTGTGTAGTATATACCTAAGCAATTCCATTGATCCACTTCTCTATTTCCTAATAAATGCCAGATTGTTTTCATGATCACCACTTTATAATATAGTTTAAAATCTGCTACTAATAGGCTCCCTTCCTTCCCATTTTTTTCATTGATTCTCTTGATATCCTTGACTTTTTGTTCTTCCAGATGAATTTTGTTATTTTTTTATAGCTCTGTAAAATAATTCTTTGGTACTTTGAATGGCATGGCACTAAGTAAGTAAATTACTTTATATTGGCCCAGCATACCCATGATCAATTAATATTCTCTAATTATTTATATCTGTCTTAATTTGTGTGAAAAATGTTTTGTAATTGTGTTCATATAGTCCCTAGGTTTGTCTTGGTAGGTAGACTCAAATATTTTATAATGTCTGGAGTTATTTTAAATGGAATTTCTCTTTCTATTTTTTTTTTGCTGGGTTTTGTTAGTAATATATAGAAATGGTATGATTTATATGGGTTTATTTTGTATCCTACAACTATGATAAAGATAATTGGTTTGACTAGTTTTCTAGTCAATCCTCCAGAGTTCTCTAAGTATACTATATCACTGGCAAAGAATGATAGTTTTGTTTCCTCATTGCTTCTTTTTATTCCTTTCTTTTCATTGTCTTGTTGCTATACCTAGCATTTCTAATGCAATATTGAATATTGACAATAGAATCCTTGCTTTACCCCAATCTTATTGGAAAGGATTCTAGCCTATTCCCATTACATACAATGCTTTCTCTTGGTTTTGAATAGATACTACTTAACTTTTTAAGAATGGCTGCATTTATTCCCATGCTTTTTAGTGTTTTTAATAAGAACAGGTATTATATTTTGTCAAAATCTATTTCCATATCTATTGATGCAATTTTATTTTTGTTGTTTTGTTACTGATATGGTTAATTGTGCTAATAGTTTTCCTAATATTGAACCAGCCCTGCATTCCTGGTATAAATCCCACCCGATCACTCTATATGATCTTTGTGATATATAGCTATGGCCTCCTTGCTAGTAATTTATTTAAAATTTTTGCATTAATAGTCATTAGGGAAACTGATCTCTAGTTTTCTTTCTGCTTTTGCTCTCCTTGGCTTAGATATCAAAATTGTGCTTGTGTCAAAAAAATTTTGGTGAGGCTACTTATTTTTTCAAATAGTTTATATAATATTAGGATTAATCATTCCTTAAATGTTTTGGTAGAATTCAGTTATAAAGCCATCTCATCCTGGGGATTTTTTTCTTAGGGAGCTCATTTATGGATGTTTAATTTCTTTTTCTCAGATAGCATTGGGGTTGTTTTTTTTTTTAGTATACTTTTCCCTCCTCTGTTAATCCAGGCAATTTATATTTTTGTAAATATTTATCCATTTAATTTAGATCATCAGTTTTACTGGCACATAACTGGATGAAATAGTTCCTAATAATTGCTTTAATTTCATGTTCATTGGTGGTAAATTCATCCTTTTCATTACTGAGATGGGTAATTTAGTTTCCTTCCTTTTTTTCTAAAATCAGATTAACCAATAGTACGTCTGTTTTGTTTTGTTTTATTTTTTCATAAAACCAGCTCCTAGTTTTATCTATTAGTTTTTTTTTACTTTCAATTTTATTAATCTGCCATTTGATTTTCAGGATTTCCATGTTAGTGTTTAATTTGGAATTTTTAATTTGTTCTTTTTTTTTAGTTTGTTTTTTAATTTGCATGCCCGATTCATTGATCTATTTTTTCTTTTATCTAAATAATCATTTAGAAATATACATGCTCCCCTAAGGACTGCCTTGCCTGCATCTCACAAATTTTGGAATGGTGCCACATCATTCTCTATAATGAAATTCCTGGTTGTTTCTCTAATTTGTTCTTTGACCCACTCATCTTTTTAGGATTAGATTATTTAGTTTCCAATTAATTTTTAATCCATAAAAATAAATAAACAAATGTTAATATATGCTTCCATGACCTTATATTAAATGTAACTTTTAGTGCATTATGGGTTGAAAAAGGTGCATTCAGTATTTCTACTTTCCTGCAATTTTGTGAGGTCTTGTGTACTAATGTGTGGTCAATTTTTGTGAAAGTATCATATGATGCTGAGAAAAAGGAATAGGCCTTAACATTTCTAATCAATTTCTCCAGAGGACTATTATGTCTGACTTGTCTTAAATTCAATTCATCTCCTTACTTTCTTTCTTATTTAGTTTATGGTTAAATTTGTCTAACTCTGAGAAAAGAAAGTTGAGGTCCCTCACTTATATAGTTTTACTGTCTATTTCGTCCTGTAAATTATTTAACTTCTTCTTTAAGAATTTGGGTACTATGGTGCATATTCAATTAATATTGATATTACTTCGTTGTCTTTGGTGTATTTTAGCAAGATATAATTTTCTTGCTTATATCTCTTAATTATATCTATTTTCCCTTTTGCTTTGAAATCATGATTGCTACTCTTTTTTTTTTTACTTCAGCTGAAGTGTAATAGATTTGCTCCAGCTCTTTATTTTAAATCTATGTGTGTCTCTTTGATTCAAGTATGTTTCTTATAAACAACATATTGTTGGATTCTGGTTTTCAATACATTCTGTTATCTGTTTCTGTTTTATGGGTGAATTCATCCCATTTGCATTCAGAGTTGTGATTATCGACTGTACCTTTTCTTCTGGCCTATTTTCTTCTATTTATCTTTCTTTTTCTCTTTTTACTCTGTGCCTTCTCAAAAAGAGGTTCTGCTTTTGTCCACTGCCTCTTTTAATCTGCCCTCCCTTTTATTACTCCCACTTTTTCTTATTCCATTCCCATCCTGTTTCCCTATTAGTCAAACTAGATTACTATATCTGGATGAATTTGTACACATATTTTTCTCTCTTTAACCCAATTTAGATGAGAGTGAGGTTGCCTGCCCCCTACCATTTTCTCCTTCACTATAAAAGATCTTCCTTGTGTGCTTCTTTTATGTGAGATAATTTACCCCATTTTCCCAGTGCATCCCTCTTTCTCACCTGTTTTTTAATATCATCCCAGCATAATTTACTCACTCCTATACCGTCTATCCATGTAGAGTCTTTCTAACTGCCTTAATAGTGATAAAGTTCTTAGAATTTACATGAATCATCTTCCCATATGAGTATGTTAACACTTGAATCTTATTGAGTCCCTGAGGATTTTCTCTTTCTTGTTTACCCTTTTATGTTTTTCTTGAGGCTTGTATTTAAAATTCAGATTCTCTATTAATTTCTTATCTTTTTATCAGGAATGGTTGAATGTCCTTTATTTTACTAAATATACATTTTCCCCCCAGAATGATTATACTCAGTTTTACTAGTTGCATTTTTCTGGGTTGTAATCCTAGCTCTTTTGCCTACTGGGATATCATTTTTCAAGCCCTCCATTCCTTTACTGTGATAGTTGCTAAATCTTGTGTGATCCCATCTGTCTCATAATTGAATGGTTTATTTTTGGCTGTTTGAAGTATTATTCCCTTGACTTCGGAGCTCTGGAATTCAACTAAAATATTCTTGGGAGTTTTTATTTTGAGATCTCTTTCAGAAAGTAATCAATGGATATTTCAATTTCTGTTTTTAACTTTCTGGTTCTAGGACTTGGGGGCAGTTTTCCTACATAATTTTCTGGAACATTATGTCTAGGCTTGTTCTTTAATCATAACTTTCTTAAATTATCTCTCCTTGATCTATTTTCCATATCAGTTGTTTTTCCTATGAGATATTGTGTTTTCTCCTTTTTTTTTTCATTCTTTTGACTTTGCTTTATTGTTTCATGATGCTTCATGGAGTCATTAGCTTTCACTTACCCAATTCTAATTTTTAAGGAATTATTTTCTTCATGAGTTTTTGTGTCTCTTTTTCCATTTAGCTAATTATGCTTTTTAAGGAGTTATTTTCATTGGTGAATTTTTATACCTATTCTTCTATTTGGCCAATTCTGTTACTTGAGGTGTCATTTTTTTCAGTGGTTTTATGTCCTATTTACCAGGCTATTAATTGTCTTTTCATTATTTTCTTGTATTGCTAATTCCCCACACCTCCCCCCCTTTTTCTTCTAGCACTACGATTTTTAAAATCTTTTGTTAGCTCCTCAGTGAATCTTTGTTGGGCTTGTATCCAATTCACTTTTTTGTTGTTGTTGAGACTTCGGTTGTAGTTGTTTTGACATCACTGTCTTCTGTATTTGTGTCTTGATCTTCCTTGTCACTATAGTAGGACTTTTTATGAGCAGGTTCATATTTTTGGTAATTGCTCATTTTCCCACCCTTTTTCTAGCCTTTGAACTTCATATTAAAATTGAATTGTATTCAGGGTGTGTGTTGGGAGCACTATCCCAAGCTTCTGGATTTTTTTTTGAACTGCTACTTTCAGAGATAGTTCTAGGGGTTTGGAAGTCCTAGGTGCTTCCAAGGTGTTATGATTCAAAGTGAAGTGTGGTCAGTAATCTCTTAATCTGCCCTCTGATTCTTACTCAGAAAGGCCCCCTGCTCCTTTGTGACAGCAATTACTCCTTTTGGTCCTGGAACTGTGACACAAAAGTGGGAATACACAATGTGGTTGCTAAACAGCTCCTTCTTGTGGTAATTGAAAAATGAAATCACTGAAGAAACAAAAGTTCAAGCTTCTAGGCCCTTTCCTCAGACTAGGACTAGATCCTCAAACAGAGGATGGGGGACAGGACACAGATTTTTACACATTAAAAAAATTAATCAAATAAGACCAGTTAATTAAAAGAAAACAATTAACCAAGACACAAAATTGGGTAATCTAATTTCTAATTGGAGGAAAGATTAAGAACTTTCTAAGTTGGCAGGAGGAGAGAGAACAGGTTCAATTCCCTGAAATGAGAAAAAGGGGTATTTCACTCCCCCCTCCAAGTATCTATACTCAATCAAAGGACCATGGAAACAATAACTGATTGATCAGTATGAGGCCAGTTTTCAGATAAAACATATGAGTTACTTGAAATGTATAATTGTGAGAAAACTCCTTGCATCACTTAGTAGGTCTTATTAGGTTTCTGGACAGCATAATCTAAGTCCTTAGTTAAGGGTCTTTAAGCAACAGGTGTAGATGATATAGTTTGCCAGCCACACAGGGCTAGGTTCAAACAACGCAGCAAAGTGCTCTCACTATTCCCCCAATTGAATTAAATTTTCTCACAAAACAGAAATCAGACTAGACCCATAATTGAATGGAATGGGAACTAAGTTAGCTTCAGAATTGAGTTACAATATGGAATCAGTGTGGTTCACTCGATTCCCATCACTATCTACTGCTTTAATTCCCTCAGATCTTTCACTGTCTTGCACACAGTGCTAGCAAAGGAATCTGCTATGATCTCTTTGTGACCAGTCACCAGATCCTCTTACCATCTTTTGCTTGAGAGCTTTCGAAGCTGCTCCTCCTGAAGTCTCTGCCTCTAAGATGTTTCCACTATACAGGCTCCAGGCCAGCGCCTACTCTGGCATCCCAGACTTCTTTTTCTGACCTTCTAGGTTGCCTTAGGTTAGAAAAAATGTATCAACTCAACCTTTTATTGGCTCTTCCACTCCAGAATTTGATTTGAGGCATTATTTTAAAGTTGTTTGGAGGAGAATGTTGGGAAAGACCAACAGCTTACTCTATTCCATCATTCTGACTCTGCCTACAGGAATCCCATATTAGCTATCCTATTTTAATCTTGATTTCCCACACTAAATGGAACATTTCTATTTTAGTGGATTCCCTAAATTAGAAGACCAAACGGCTGATAGAAATGATTATTATGTTGGACCTCCTTTTCCATTCAGCCAATTCTGCTTTTTATGGCATTCTTCTCTTCACTGGCTTTTTGGACTTATTTTTTCATTTAGGTTAGTCTATTTTTAAAGGTGTTATTTTCTTTAGGATTTTTTTGGGTCTCCTTTAGCAAGCTGTTGACTTATTTTTCATGATTTTCTTGCATCACTCTCATTTTTCTTCCCAATTTTTCTCTACTTCTCTTACCTGATTTTCAAAATCCTGTTTGAGCTCTTCCATGGCCTGGGACCAATTAATATTTTTCTTGAAGGTTTTGGATATAGGAGCTTTGATTTTGTTGTCTGCTTCTGGTTGTGTATTTTGATCTTCCTGGTCACCAAGCAAGTACCTTGTCACCAAAAAAGTAAGATTCTAGTTTGATTTTTTTTCTCCGCTGTTTGCTCATTTTCCCAGCCAATTACTTGATTTTTAAGCTCTTTGTTAAGGAGGTATACTACCCCAAGTTTCAGGGGTTTTGTGCAGCTGTTTTCAGAGATATTTTTAGGGACCTTTTAAATGTTCAGTTTTTCCAAGGTGTTAAGAAAAAGGAGAGATGTTTGCTCCTCTCCTGGCCTGTTCTCTGGTCTGTGAGAACACTCTTTTCTGCCTTGGAACTGTGAGGAGGATTCCCTCTCCACTGCTGCCACAAGCTCTGCCAGGTCAGTGCTCCTCCTTGCCCCAGAACCCACCACCCAAGACTGTGACGCAGGTCCAAGTACAGACAAAGCAGAAGAATCTTGTCTCAGAGCCAGCAAAGAGATCCCTGCAATCCCCTCTGACCAGCCACTCAATTCCCCCACCATCTGTAGGCTGAGAGCTCCAGAAGCAAAAGTCGCTACAGCAGTGACTGCCACTGCCCCGGGGCTGAGGCTGGGATTGGGGCTGAACAAAACTCTTCTCTCACCCAGGTGAGAGACCACTAACCTTTAAGCTGTCCTCGGCGTTTGTGGGTTAAGAAGTCTGGAAACCACTGCAGCTGCCAGTGATTCAGTGCCCTAAGGCCCACTCCAGCCCCATCTGCCCATGTGGCTCACGCTGGACTGCAAATCTTTCCCAGCCCTGTGCAATAGATCCTTCCTGCCAACCTTACAGATTGTCTTGGGCTGGAAATTTGTTTCAATCTGTCATTTTGCGGCTTCTGCCACTCTAGAATTTGTTTAAAGTCATTTTCTATGGGTATTTTGAGGGGTTTAGGGGAGCACTCAAGCAAATGCCTACTTTTACTCTGTCATCTTGGCTCTGCCCTCTCTATTATGTTGAATATAATGATCAATTAGCAAGCCACCAATGAGGAATGAGTATTAGGCCACTTATTGCAGTGCTCCTGGAAAACACATTGAAGTTACAATTATGGTCATGTGAATCACAGAATATTAAAGGCTCATAAATAATTGATCATAGTTCAGAACTCTAAGGAACCTTAGATTCCAATCTCTTCTTCATATAGATGAAGAATTTGATATCTAGAGGAGTCTAGTATTTTCTCAAGGTTATACAGCATAACAGGCCTTTAGACTGAGGCTCCCTAACTCCAAAAATCTGGTGCTACAGCATGATGTATTCCAACATGTATTGAAGTGATATGTATATATTTATATATGAGTAATGAAAAAATTTTAGAAATGGCCTCATGAAGATTGTGGCAGAACTTTTCTAAGTACACTACTATTTCCTTTCCTTGAAAAAACTAGTTTCTGATTATACCCCTTACATATTTTGAAGACAAATTGCATGAAGATATTATTTTGGAGCCAAAAGAAACTAGTTATAGTACAGATTTAAAAGAAATTCTCTAATATCCATGCCAGAAATAGCATAAGTGAATTAGAGTATCCCCTACCTTTTTCATAGTCAATTCTTCTAGTCCTTGAAAATATAATGATTTGTGAAGCCATCTAACTTATGTATATAAAAATGGCACAAATATTTGCAAGGCCAGACTGAAATAAGATACTTCTAAGGTATCTGTACCCTAATAATCCAGTGCAGCATAAAGAAGTAAATGATGGGAAGATTATGGCTTTGAAGCAATTCCACTTTTCTTTTCCTCTCACCTCTAAGCCTCCTTCATTTTATAGAGCACATTCTTATCACCCTTTGGGGAGTAATGTTTCCCAGAGAAATGTTTTTCCAATGACCCTTAAACTGAAGATTTGTCTTCTTCCTTACCTTAGAGCCCATCTCTGGGTATTTCCAGGATTATATCCAGGATATTTCTAGCTATCAAAAGCATTATCATTGTGATAGGGGACTTTGACCCAAATAACTATATATGCTATAACTAGTCTAACTTAGTTAATATTATGGGCCATTAGAAAGGTCATCTCTTTATGTTTCATTGCCAATAGCAACAAATCTTAAATCTGATTGAGAGAAATATTATAGTAATGATGGAGGACATGAAATCATCCAGACATCTATCTGTTTGAGGACTCTTTCTGACCAAAACATTGGCACTGATAACTTCTTGACCTTCCTTAATAACAATTTAATTCTTTAAAAGGTAGGTCAACCAGCAAGTGAAAATCCTGTTCAGGACCTGATATTCACTCTGACAGAAGAACTGGGGTGGAGAGAACAAGAACCTCAGAGGAAGTAACTATTCCTTGCTAGAGATTCTGATAGAGATGAAAAACAAAGCTGGGCAACATGCACCCTAGATTGAGTGAGAATTCACAGGAAGGATGGATAAATAACAAGGACAAAAATTCTACAAAGGAAGACATGGCAGAAATGCCAGGAAACTCTCAAGAATGAAAGTCTGAAGTTACCAAAGGAAACAATCCTGATATAGACTGAGAAATGGGAGTCATCAGAAGAGAAAAAATATGAATGAACAGAGAACTCATCACCCAACTTAGATTTTTAAAAGACATATTCAGCAGATGGAAGAACACATAACAAAAGATGACTATTAGGTGTATAATCATGGGAAAATAGACTCAAGATTATTAAAAACAGAATGAATTGAGGCTATGAAGGAAAGTAGTCTAAAGGTCTTGTTTTTATTTTTTGTTTTGTTTTGTTTTTAGACTGACTGGGTAAAGGGGGAAATTAGAGTAGGGTTAGTGGGATGATGATAACTAGCAACAGAGATAATACAGAGATGCCGACTAATTATTTTTTTCTTTTTTCTCTGCCAAAGAATAATGTAGAGTTCAAGGATTCAAAATAATAATAAATTTAATAATTAAATCCTTTAATAATACAGGACTTTTTAAAAGAAAAGAAAGTTTAGAACAGAGTTTTAGGGAGTATGATTAGATAGTCAGTCACAGAATAAAAGAATCACCATTCAACAGTGGAGATTATTAACTAACTTGAATTGGTAGTGGGTCCAATATATGACTATATGATTTCCTCCTGAATTACTCAGCAGCTTATCAGAGGATTAAAGAAGGCAGATGGTAGGAGTGACTCAGAGTAGAAGAATAAAGAACAAAATAACCAAGGGTTGAAGGTAATGAATGGTTGAATTGATTAAAGTAGTGGTCTCCAAAATGAGGGTCCAGGCAAGAATCACAGAATTTAAAGATTAAAAATGACTTCAACATCAATTTAGTCCAACCTATAAATGAAAAGAATCTCCACTATAACATAATTAACAAGTAATGTAACTGGCATTACTATAAGGGGTACTTCTTCAACCAACTAAAAGGTAGGATGATGGGTCACAACCCACCCTCCCTGTGATAGTCAATCATGAAAGTTGTCTCCAACGCAATCACAGTCCCCCATTAAATTCCCTTCCACAGCTGTGTAAGCCCCAAACTTCTCCCTCTCTGCCCTAGTGCTATAATGTAACCTTGACCAAGGCACTCATGCCAGCAGTTGTACCCCTCTCCCCTGTACTATGCTGCAACCTCAAGTCTGGCTCTGTACTTGAATAGTCTTGGTAACAGACCACACTCCTTTCTCCAACAATAAACTTTGTTATTAGTGAGACGGAGGGAATCACAAGGAGAGATTGTTGTCTACATGACAGATCTCGTTATATTGTCTTTGTTCCCAAACACACCCCACTTCCAACATCCCCAATTGGTCATGATCATTTTTGTCTAAAAAGGAACTCTCCTCCCCATTACAAAGGTTCAAAATCTTCATATTGTCCTTGATATTTCACTCTCACATCTATACACAATTATTTGCCAAATCTTAACCATCTCTACTTCCACATCTATAACATATGCTTTCTTTTCCCTACTCATATAGCCACCACCCTCATTCAGGCTCTAAACACCTCTCATCTGTACATTTTCATGAAGCTCCTGATCTCCTTTGTCTCATCTCTCCAATCCATTCTCAACAGTTTTCAACATGACTTTACTGAAATAATAGTTTGACTATGGTCATCCCCCATTCCATTCAGTAAATTCAAGTGGATCCCAATAGACTCTACATTTCTAATTTTGTCTAAATATAGTGTGTGAAATAATACAGTCAATACACAATATTGCGCATTTTTATAATATATGTAACTTGGTAGAGTAGTATATGTATATAACTTGCAAATATGTATACATTGATGCTGTGCTTAACTATTTTATTGATATTGGTACAGAAAAAAGTTTAGAGACCACTGATTTAAAGGATCATTAATGTGTAGAAAGTGAGGTAAAATAGAAGTGATAAAATGAGAGAACAGAAACAGATGGAGGAACTGAAGACAAAGGTGAAGATGGAGAATAGTTTTAGGATTAAGAGGGAGTGAGGAGATGGAAAAGTGGAAAATGTATCAAAGATGGAAATTTCCAAGAATTATTGGTCATTAGCACCTTGGAGTAATGAATTTAATCCATAGATAGAAAGCAGAATGATAGTGAAGAATGTTTTCCTTCCAATATCCCCTAAAATTTAAAAACTATGCAACTGACTGTGCTTTTGCCCAGTTTAAGGAAACTTTGTCTTCTGCAGCACTATGAATCTGAAGGTCTGGAGATGGTATTGGATTTCTACTTATAATTATGGTCATTTTTAAACATATCTTGGTGAAATTGATTGTATCGACTCTAAGATTATTCATTTTGGAACTTTTTCATAAAGGATTTTATAATGAGTATATCAGATTATAGAATTACAAATTTTAATCTGGAAGGGGCATTAGAAATCATCCAGTTCAATGCCCTCATTTTAGGAATGAGGAATCTGTTGCCCAGGGAAAATAATTGAATTGTCCAATATAATCATCATAATTCTGCCTCCTTTTACTTCAGCATTAATACCTGCTAAACAATCTATTAGAATTTTTTCTATCAATAACATAATTTGAAGCTTTGGTGTAGTAACTATTTCTATATACTTTTTACCTATGAACTGATTGCTCTCAGCCAATATGTAAGTATAACTTACTAGAAAAGACTCCAACAAGTAAATAGGACTACAAAGTTTCCATCTGATATTATTTGAGGGGTAAAAGATCATAGCTATAAAAGAGCTCTTACAAAGAATATGCAATATTTCTCACAAATATACACAAATATGAATTCCCTTTTAATTTTTTCATTTAATGTACTTTGAAGTGATAGGAATGGCATTGACATAAGCCATCACCATTATAAGCAGATGAAGGATATGGGTAAAAAGAACTCCTGAGTATGACCTGAAAAATATAAATTGGCCATTGTAACATACAACGTATTTTTATTTGGATACATATGTGTATATATATCTATATCTATATCTATATGTATATATAGATACATACATACAAATTTAGAGAATGTGCATGAGATTAAATCTAGGTGGCTTGTGTGAGGGGAAATGAGTTATAAAGGCAAGTAAATGTCTGATATTTCTCTTTCTTTTTTTAGTAGGACAATGTAGAAAAGGCATTTTCTACGCTGAAGAAAACTGCTTTTTTTTATCAACAGATCTGTCTGGTCTTATAAATCTTGTAAGCTCCAGTAAGTCATCACCCTCAGCAATGACATCTCAATCTTTGTCATTCTTGTGGGAGATGTGCTTTGACACTATTGCTGAACCAAATCACTAACCTTCACCCATACCCTCTAAGCTCTAACATAAGTTCTTAGCTTGCTAAGAGGTCAATATCTTCAGGAGTCGACAGCACATAGGGAAAAGGTTCCTGATGAATCCTGCCACTTAAGCTTTGCTTATAGTAACTCTTCAATAAAGCTAAGGTTTTGCTGTATTTGCAATCATGTGGGCCAAATTATAGGAAAATGAATACAAAATGTCTAATCTACAAGTTATTCACTTCACTTGTTAAGGCAATTCATGCAGTTCTTCATTTGGCTAGAAAACTAGATTACTGATATCCTTTATTTCTAGGACAAATGAAGGGAGAGCTAGGCGATGCAGTGGATAGAGCAGCGGGCCTGGAGTTAGGAAGTTGTTCGAGTCATTTTTCAGTCCTCTCTGACTTTTCATGACCCCATTTGGGGTTTTCCTGGCAAAAATACTGGAATGGTTTGCCATGTCTTTTACAGATGAGGCAACTGACACAAACAGGAGTTAGGAAAACCCGAATTCAAATTTGACAATGCATACTTTCTGTCTATGGGACTTTGGGCAAGTCATTTAATGTCTATTTGCCTAAAGTCTCCTCATCTGCAAAATGGGGATAATATCATTTACCTCCCAGGGCTGTTGTGAGAATTAAATGAGATAAAACTTATAAAACTGCTTAGTAAAGTGCCTGGCACAGAGTAAGCACTATATAAATGTTAGCCACTACTAACCCTATTTATACTTTATCTTTACAAATGAATTCTCACATTTAGAAAATATCTTTGCTTCCAAAGCTCTATTTATTTTTTTTTTTTTACTTCTGTGGGCATACAATTTAACTGATGTAGTAGATGCAATTTTAAGGTGAATAGAAAGAGTCATTCTATTCATGATATACTGTACAGTCATTTAAAGGGGGAAGCCATATTTTTCAGAGGATAAATACATATCCTTCATAAAGTTTTTGTTTTTTATTAAAAAATTAATATTTTTAACACTTACAAGCTATTGTTACATTTCTTCTTCTTTATACCCTTCTTTCTTTTCCTTCTTTTCAATGTCATTTTTAAAAGCGCTAAAATGACACTGTTTTTACATTCTCTAACCAAAAACCTTGAAGCATCATAAAAATGGCAATTACAAGTTTATTATATGCATCCAACAATGCTGGTTTCCTCATACCACACAAACAGGTGTCCATTAAATTGTTTTATTGAAGAGAGAAATATTGCATAATTACAGATTGGATGAGGAAAATGCAAACAATAAAGAATGTATCTATTGCCAGCAAAATACAATTATTACAGCTTCTTTAGACATACAAATATAAAGTGTTCATTCACACCAGATGGTTCATGTGTAACAAAGCCATTACAAGAGTTTAATTGTGCTTTAAAAAACCTTTAAAGAAGAATGAGGTAGAGTTTCCTTTACTTTACCCACTATATTTTCCTTATAGCTGTTATTATGATGCTTTTAATGTGTCTGAATCCCTGTAACATAACATCAGCTCAAACATTTATGAAAACATAAGTCTTCCAGAATATTTCTTTATATCTGTTGAATGACCAATTTTTCTTACTTAAAGAGGATTTCACAAACTGGTATAGAACTAGTCACCTCATAAACCAGGAAACTTAAGACACTAGTGGCCAGGTTTTATCACTTCTGTGGTAGCTATAATCAGATTCAGATGCATGAAAACAAGGTTCAGAAAGTCTATGTTCTTAGCTAACTTTTCAGAGTTCTTAAACTTCTATAAACCCTGGGACAGCATATACTCACTCTAATCTATTTTTCTAAACTAATTTCTCTTTTATCAAGTTTTCCATTATTAAATAAGTATGTATAATTTCAAACTCTAAGTGAAGACTATGGTATAAATGAGATTTATCTATCTATAGTTGAATCAACTCTTTCAATTCACTGGGGGAACCTCTAAGGAAAAAAAAAAAGCTTGATTTATGCTCAGAGACTGACTTAACTTTCTAATATCTGGTCTATTAGCATTTCCTACAATCTTGGAAATTTACCTATGACACATTGTTTGAAGTCCATTCTTGCATTCATCTTAACCTTAGTTTTATTTTTAAGTACCTTTTGATAACTGGACAAAATGACAACTAAATTTTTAATTTCACAGTTAAAAATGAAAATACAATATTCATTTAACTCCTGAAGCAAAGTGATCCTTCTATCTAAGAAACAGATAAGAAGATCTACAATAAATAGTTTTCTTCTTGTTCCTTATGACTTTCCTCTGCCCACAGAAATTTATAATAAGAAAACCTGAAAGGAAAAGGATTGCTCAAAAATCAATAGTACGTACAAGAGTACTGTCTCTTGGATTAACTCCAGACCAGCCCTTTCGTTGTCCAAAGTAGTTTCTGTTAGATATACCAATAATTTAGTTCAACTCAATAAGCACTTATTAAGTGCCTTGTCTATGCTTGGCATTGCAATAGGCATGAGAAATAAAAGACAAAATTGCCCACAGTCCTTGTGATAAAATATATCTGTGAGCTAACTGCAATTCCTGAAAAACTTAAAACCACTTTCTTAAAGACACATAATAATTGGCACTATTTCTACTTGGCACCTATAACTAGCCCCAGCATAGAAGCCAAGGCTTAAAAGAGTAGCGGATTACAAGAATTCTGCAGGGGGAGGGAAATGGTCTTTCTTTGGACAGGATAGAAGTAGAATAAAATATTTGTGTTGCTTCCTGTATCATATCCTTTCCTCTTTCATTCTCACTCTTGTTCTGCCACTGAATTTCTTTTTCACATCTTTCTTCTTTCTGTACAAACTACAGGAAAGAACTCATCCACTGTAGCCTTGGACATGAGGAATTAATTAGGTCTTATTATCTGTCAGTGAACAAAATGACACTCTAATCCACCCCTAGATTTTACTTTGTGAATCAGTATCTGCATATTATTTAGCAAACAACAGTTTGAGGATGATATATAATGCATAGTAAAGTATTCAACTGTTAAGTCCTGTTAACAATGAAGATTCTAGTGCAAGAAACCACAGTCAAAAAGTGAGATCTAATAATCAGATCTGACTAGCCAAAAAAAAAAGGAGGGTGAGGAGGAATACAGTTTCATTTCCAAAGACTGAGTTTTCATATCTTTTTAGTAGCAAATATATAAATTCTTTATATCTAATCACAGGATATCATTCCAAACATAACTACTTCTTAAGACTTGGTATGTTTCATTTTTTTAACTAAAGGAAGGATCTGATAAGTATTTTATTGAACAGGATGCTTCACTTTAAAGTATGCTGAAGAATGAAAAAAAAGCTAAAACTTTCTTGTTAATCAGCCAGGATTTTCAAAAAGACTTTCTTTTGGCCACAACAAAAAGGACACAAACTTATAGTACTTGGAAGAACTGGTCTTCGTTACAGAAAAACATTTCTCAGGTTCATTAAAAATTAATGTTCCACCTGTCGTTTTCTAAATAACTCAATATATGACCTAACATGTTAAAGTAGCTCATTCCATAACGTATAGTTTACAGTGAATCTCATTTTCAGATATTTTGCATGTGAATTTCAGCCTTTGCTATCTTAAGGAGTTTCTTATTACGTATGTTGCATCAATTTAATATGGCCCAGAATATCAGCTTAGTATCAGTCAGTTAAGAAATAACATAGCTTATGTCATGCTCAGTGGCTGAGTAGTAGAGAATTTCCCACAAGAAGTAAAGAAGAAATAGAAAATAAGCAATTTTCATTGAAAATGACAGATTAGGGGGGCGGAGCCAAGATGGCAGCGTAGAAGCAGCAACATATCGCAGCTCTCACATAGCCACCCCAAAATACCCATAAAATAGGACTCTAAACCAATCCTGGAACTCCAAAACGCACACAAAGATACTTCCCACTAAAG
>JAQQSU010003229.1:0-14427 GCA_028627135.1 Pseudochirops cupreus | reverse complement strand
ACATTCTCTCTATTTATCATTATTATTGCCTTATATGTCACAATGGTTCTATCCCTTCTTTTATTCTCATCTTTTCTTCAACAAAGCTAAAAAGCTCTTTTGTGCTTTTTAACACTTATCACTCACTTTTCTTGGCTATTTTTTTTTGTTGAGGTTTAGAGTCCCTGCTTTTGCATTTATGTGTCATTAACTACACTTACTTTTATGTTCTGTATGTGTCTTTTCAAAACCTAAGATGTTTTATGAGCTTCTTGGGCATTTGCATTGGTCTGTTAAGACGTCTCACCCATTTCATACTAATTGGAACTGGTTCTGTCTTTAGAACTTCATTTTTGAGAGCTTCCCTTAGCTATTAGGTAGAATTCCCTTGAATAGTTTTAGGCTGTGAGATTCTATGTGTCCTTTCTCAAAAACCTTTAAAAATCTGATTTCACTCCCACCCCTCACCTCTCCCCCCCCCCCCCCAGCATATATCAGACTGGCTTTTCACTTTAAGCTCACAAATTCTAGGAAAGAGTCCTCTAGGTTACCAATTGAATTATCACTGAAGGACTTTAGTCACCAAATTTATTCCAAAATGATCACTCTCAGATTATAACAGAGCTCTTGGTTCCTTTAGTGAGGATCATCAAAGGATACTAGCATCAAGGAGATGTAAAATTAGACAAAGTAGCATCTGGGTATTTATTTGCTCTCCATCTTCACCTGTGAATCTGGTCCTAAATCCAGAAAACAGCCACCACTCTTATAAGGTGAGAGTCTCACCAGGTTAGAGGAGCAATGATCCTCCTCTCAGTGATTTATTTTATCTCCAAAGCTGATGCTGGATCCATCTTTTGGGTTTTTGTTAAAGCAGGGCATATGTGATTTGGGCGTGGGATGAACATAAATAAAACAAAGCCAATACTTTTTAGCCTTGGTTTTTGATTGGCAGAAGTTTATACATACATACATACATACACACACACACACATACATACATAAGAAAAGGAACCAGGAAATAGAATTAGTCTTTCTCTATACAGAATGCTCTAGCTGTTAACAATCACACATTCATGACCTAGACTGGGTTTAAATACATTCTTTGGAAGTAAAAGACTCTTTGCATTAACTTTGACCTGATTCTTTGAGTTTCCTATTTTAATACTTTCAATTGTCTTGGAACAAACCTTTGCACATACATCTGGAACCTGAGCAATGAAAAAATCAAGCAGCATGGATGCAATTGTAGCCAGTGAGTAAGGGCTACTTTAAGAAAATCACTGAGCAGAAAATACTTTGCTCAGCTTTTAACTATCTATTCCATGTTCTCCCAAACCTAGGCAAAGAGCCACATCTAGTCTCCTATTACTGTGCTCAGGACTGGATTCAGATAAAACTTCAGAGGTAAAGAACCCTAAGTTTAGAGATCTCTCCTCCTTACCAGTCAGAACAGGTTACAGCTGGGGACGAGGGCACTGCAAAAGGAGTGATGATTGGGACTTGGGTTAACTCCTTCACATGGCTGTGGTGTGTATATCAAGGTATGATATTACTGTCAACTATTTAATACTGCTATCTTTAATGGCATTGTAAGATCCTTCCATAGGCTCAAGTATTCTAAAGAAAAAAGTCTGCTAGAGACAATCAGCTTTTAATTGTGTGCTATTATGTAAGTAATTTCAGCTTGTAGTCCTGAGTCTCAGGCTCTAGTTCCACATTTTCACCATTCAGATGAGCACTTTAAATAGAATTTCCATTCTTTAGGCTCCATTGTTGAGTAAGGACTCATGAAAGAGCATGACCTGTGTGGACTACACCAAGACATTTATAATTTTAAATGAAAGTCTTATTTGGGGTGAAAGCTAAGAAGGGAAATGAGAAAATGAATGTCTTCTAAGCTCATCATGTCATGGAAAAAATGTATAGGGTTAGTCCTATTGACTGTTGAGTAGATCCACTATCACTTTCCCTTCACCAGCTTCCCCTCCCCTGCCTCCAAAAGACTACTTAGATGGTGTAATTTTAGTAGTACAAAACAACTTGCTAAACAAATTTATCAATCTCATCTGTAGCCTCCATCATTAGAAATATTCCTTTGAACTCAGTAATTGTCTCTATGAAACCCTTGTTAAAATTATGACACAAAGCTGAGAAAAATTGTGTGGTTCACCATAATCATTTCGTAGATAAGGAAATGTAAACCCTAAACAGGGAAGTAACGTACTTAATGGCACTCAACTATCAGTGCTCAGGCTGGGACAGCATCTAGGTCACTTGACCCATACTTTAGAGTTGTTATTTTCAAAGTATAGTCCAGGATCCTTGGCATCCTTGAAATGCATTAAAGGGGTCTATAAGATCAAGATTATTTTCATATATTTTACTCTCTACTACAATAAATGGCAATAGATATAGATCACATAAATAAGAGTTCTTTAGAACATCCTCAACAATTTTGTAAATTGTTAAGCAGTGTTGAGACAAAAAGTTTGAGAACTGTCTAGTGTTTTTTTGAATATATAATTGATTAATGGCCAATTTCACATTTACAGTATGTTAATCCATTATTGCATTATTATTTGTCAGTTTATCAGATTATTTAGCCATTCAGAAGAGAACATAACCCCAGGATAATTACATTCAGATGAGAAAAGAAGGAAGTAATACAAAAGGTCCAGAGCAGCCTTTTTCAGGATCAGCCTTTTTCAGGATATGTTCATAAGACTATGATATTGTAGGAAGGGGCCCAAGGCATTTCACAAAAAAATACTGTACTGATTATAGGGCAAACTCAAAACCTTTACTGCCTGCATCCATGGTTCACAATGTGCCTGTCCAGCCAGTGCAAAGAAATTAGTTGATGAAAATCCTAATCACATGACCAAAATGTTGACTTCTTATTGATGTAGAATCCATCATTGAATATGCCCAATAATGGCTGATGTATCCTCACTTGATTGCTTATCTCAGCCTATAACTAGTTATTGATGTCTATTTAAATTCTTAGTCTTTTTACTGTACACATTTTTGTATGGAAACTCATTATGGCTAATTGGATTTAAAAAAAGGAAATAGAGAGAGATGAGACAACAAAAGTGTTAATAGCTTCTACTTTGACAGTGAACTAAATATCCAGGACCCTAGTTTGGTGATCAAGTCCCAAACACTGAAGAAATGCAAATATGACAGTACTGCATATATCTCCAGCTTAAGTTTATCTCTAGTGATCCATAGGCACACAGTATATGCCATGTTTATAGATGTTAAGAATTACCTTTGCATTCTGACAAAATTTCAAAGGTATCAGTAAACAGAAAAGTGCATTAAAAATAATATTCTTCCATTTCTTCTGCAAAAAGTGGCATAAACCAAAACAGCTTTCCTAAATTCTGGTTTCTGTTAAGTAAAGGGGTAAATGAAAATGGGTATGAAGCATCTCACAGATGCTATCTCACCAGTACTTTAGTAGTGTTGAGATATAATACATGTGGTTCCTCAATCCCATGATGAAGATCAAAACATATCTACACCATCTCACCTTTTGTGAATCTTATTCATGTCCTCCATAAATCTTAGTACCCTTTCTACCATTCCATTACTGTCTTTGTGAAAGAGGGGCATGCTGGGTTTAGAACCATTTCCTTTCCTTCGTTTCATGGATTACTGAAGATAAAGAAATCATCATCACCTATTGGTCAGCCTTCTGATCTCTCTATACTTAGCAGGCTGATTCTCAGACATAGTCTATTTGAAGGAGAGTAGTTAAAGTTTTTGAACATGCATTGAGAGACTGGGACAGTGAAAAGAGTATTGAATTTGATCTCGCTGATCCTGAATTGGAAATCCAGCTCTATCACCCTGCATGGGATGTTGAACCAGTCATTGATTTGCTTGGGCCTCAGTTTCCTTGCCTGTAAAATGAGAGGGTTGTATTTGATGATACATAAGGTCTCTCCCAAAACTAAATCTATGATCTTATACTTTCATGCAAGATGTTGTGATACATTGGCAAATCCTTCAAGGACCCAGTGTCACCATGTTGCAGTGAGGTAGATGATGGGCTGGTTACTTTGTGGAGGATCACATCCAGTTAACATACTGTATAGTCGTTATTTGTTATTCACTAAACTTTATTTGTTGTAATGAATCAATGGGAATTTATTTTAAAAAGTTACTATGTTGCATTTTGTTGTATTAAGAAGAAGCTAGATGGTGCCATGGATTGAGTTCTGAACCTGGATTCAGGAAGAATTGAATTCTAATATGGCCTCTGACACTTATTATCTGTGTAACCCTGGGCAAGTAACTCAACTTTGGTTAAAGTAAACTTCCAGGTTAATTTGTTTCTGTCCCCTAGGAGAATGTAAGCTCCTTTAGGACAGGGACTATTTTTTATTTATCTCAGTTTGCTCTTCTGTGAAATCAGGATAATAATATCACCTTCCTCGCAGGATTGTTGTGAGGACTAAATGAAATGCTAATTGTAAAGTGCTTTGAAAACCTTAGAGTGTTATAAATAGCTAGCACTACCACGACCACCACCACCACTACTAACTAGACATATTAGGGAGAATAACATTACATTAACCAAGGGAAATTTAAAAGTAAGCCGTTATTGTATTATACAATAGCTTCACCTAATATGAGAATTCTTTTAATCCTACCAAAGTGCCTAAGAAGAATAAAGCTGGAGACAATTCAGGTTCTTTGTCATACATTGGGCCCAATGGTAATATTCCAATGGCGAAAGACTGCCAATACTAGTCTTAAGATACAGTAAAAACATTAGGATATGTTTAGTCACTTTGGTCTAAAAATGGGGCTAAGGATGCTGATTTTCATAGATGTTGGTGCCAGGAATTCCAACAGGTGATATGAGCTCTAAAGAAGAGAGAGTAGGGACAGCTAGGTGGTGCAGTGAAGAGGGTACTGGCCCTGGAGTCAGGAGAACCTGAGTTCAAATCTGGCCTCAGATACTTACACACACACACACACACACACACACACACACACACACACACACACACAAAACTAGCCATGTGACCTTGGGAAAATCATTTAACGTCAATTGCCCTACCTTCCCCCCTCCAAAAAAGCAAACAAAAAAAAAAAAGAAGAAGAGAGAGTATATCATTCTGTAGGAGTCAGTCAACAAATGTTTATGAAGTACTTGCTATCTGCCATTCTCTGTGCTGAGTTTTGTGGATAGAAAGAAAAACAATAACATTTATTAAAGAAAAGAAAACTATAAACATTCTGAAAATAAGTACACTATCAAACCATAGTTCCCAAAAGCCTTACAATGTGTATTTTCCATCATCCCTATAGTATAACTCTGAAGTGCCAGAATGAAAACATTTTTTCTTCCAGAATCATCCATAAGACATTCTCATGAAGGCCGTAGTCCTCTGACCTCAAGGAACTCACATTTTAATAAGATAGACAATATGTAAATGCCTTGGTAGATACAAGCTATATATAAAGTAGATGGAAGGTAACCTCAAAGAGAAAGATACTAATTAGGTCACCAGGAATGACCTCCTGCAGAAGGTGGTATCTAAGCTAAGTCTTGAAGGAATCCAGAGAAACTAAGAGGCAGAAGTAAGGAAGACAAGCATCCTATGCATGGAGGACAGACAGTATGAAGCCATGGAGATGGGAGATCAAGTATAGTGTGCAAGGAACAGTAAATAGACCAGTATGACTTGATTAGAAGGTGCTGAGAGGGGAGGTAAAGCATTAGAAGACCAAAAAAATAGGAAGGGGCCAGTTCTTGAAAAGTCTTAAACACCAGAGGACTTTGCCTTTGATCCTGAAGGCAATAGGAAACACTGTAGTTTATTTAGAAGGGAGTTATTCAAAGACCCTGCTCCTAAATCAATCTCTTTGTGACTATACAAGCAACTGTATAATGACAGAATAAATGTCTATACAGAGTAATTTGGTATCTATACAACTCATTATTTGATCTGTGAGTCTTATAGGGAAAAAGCTCTTAACCATATTGGACCGAGAAAGAGGCTATTATGTAGTGCTATCACATTTCCCTCATTAATGACTAGAGTACTCAAAGGGAATAGTGAATATTCATACTCAATGGAGAATAGAAGCTGGGAGAAGATAGTAACCAGCTAATGCCAGCAAAGACCACACACATCAGTATGAAGCACAACTATAGCTTTCATAAAAATGTCTTATGGATGATTCTGGAAGGGAAAAAAAAAGGTTTTGTTCTGTTACTTAAGAGTTATGCTATAGGGATGATGGAAAATGCTCATTATAAGGCTTTTCAGAACTATGGCTTTCATAGTAACTTGAGAAAACTTACAAAATGATAACCTCTTCATTGACCTAGACTACACTCCCTTGTTCTCTTGATACCTAATATCTCCTTCCTCCAGTATTGCAAGATAGAGTCCATCACTCATAACTCAAGATATACTAAGCCATTTGTTTAGGAAACTTAGAAAAAGTCTTTTATTCTTTGTCCTTTCTGTCCCACTCTCCACCACACCCCACACAATAGGTCATAGTGGTATATTTGCAAATGAGATCTCAGAAATGGCCCTGGGTATTGTATGGTTCCGTAATGTATCTAGTCCAGTTGAAAATCTATTGAGAACCTTAGCTTACTGAAACAAAAAGTTAAACAATACAAGAGTATATAATTTCTTCCAAATATCCTTTTTTTAAAAAAAAAGTTAATATTCATGCCAGAAGGAATGAAATAAGTGGCATCAATATCCATAGTACTTGTCCTTAATCAGGTAATTACAGATGCTATACACACAGCTGCAGACTGGTTTTCTAGTAACATGAAAACAATAGATCTTAAAAGTAGGGGCACTCGGCACAAGTTAGTATCTATTATTATAATAATAACCTTGACACTTTGGCTCTGTCAGAAAGCATTTTCCTTTCTACTGTCACCTGCCAAGTGGCAGTGGCTGTGGTTTTAGTTTGGCCTGATTACCCAGGTTTATAGAAGGCTAGATTTATTTTTGCCTCACTGTTCTACTATCCCACTTATTCTATCAAGTGGCTCACACCTGCCAGTAAAGATGATCCTTTTTTTTTATTGTGGATTTCCTGTTCTTATATTGCTGAAGAATAACAAAAGCTTAACTTTCTAAGAGCCGGTGTTGTGACGGAGCCCAAATAATGGTTTTTTATTCACGTAAAAGGCGCCTTATTATGTAGTGGATGGTTGAGGAAATTAAGCCCAAATGATATCCACCCTTAGGGTAAAAAGTATGTAATACGAAAAAAACCGCCAACAACTTTGCTCTTATTACCTATCTATTCCTGTACCTCTCAGAATTAACCATTTTTGTCTGTAATTCACCTAAATTAGTAAATACATAAGAATATATTAGAATGTAAGCTCTTTGCAGGCAGGGACTCTTGCTTCTGTCTTTTTATTTCTACTGCCTAACCCAGTACCTGGCACATAGTAGGTACGTAAAAATACAAATGCTTATTGACTAATTGATTGAAGCATACTTCTAGGATAGAAGTAATAACCAGTAAATAGCAGGGGTTAATATGACTTTCTTAATAATATAAAACTTCATTTGATGCTCCATCCAGTTGTAGTCTAGCACCCTGGGACCCTGAAAGATTGAACTAGGAAATGACTTACATTTTGGGGAGGGTTGGGCTGAAGCACTTAGTTCTAACCCATGGTTGGGAATAACTTCTCTACCTCCTCACGGGCCTCCACTGGATATTTTATTCTAGAGATGCTGGGGCTCATAGGAGTACAGTATTAGGGCCTTTAAGATCATCTTTTCCAATATCTTTATTTTATATATGGCAAAGTAAGGTCCATAAAGATTAAGCGACATGTCTAGGTTCACATAGGTAGTCAATTATAGAGCTGAGATTTAAAATTCTCTGATTGCAGATTCACTTTTCCCATCATACCACATTGGTTCCATTGCTCTAATTAAAACAAAGACCTGAAGACTTGCAACAAGACACCTTCAAGTTGATGTCCTTAGGGCGACTAAAGCCTCCTCTCTCCCCCTCCCCCCCTTCCCACATCTAATGTGCGTAAAGAGCCAAAGATTTGGAATTCAGAGGATCTCAGTTTGAATCTCAGGTTTGCTACCTGTGTGACCTTGGATAAGTTAGCCTCTCTGTATTTCACTTTCTTCATTTGTACAATAAGAAGTTTTGATTTAATAGCAATTCTGGCCCTCAAGGAAAAAGGGCAAGCCACAGTAGAAGTACTTTAATGTATCTTTTAGTTAAATTTACTTGTGGGAAGAGAGGGAGATTTCAGAACTGGTAAGAATACAAGGCCCCAAGTTGAAGTAACTGCAGGACATTGCATGACCAGTTATGGAAGGTATCCATGGAGGGAGGGAGCAAGGAAGGAAGAAGTGAAACAGGGAGGATCTCAGTGGGGAATAAAGTTTTGACATCTGGAAGATTCCTGTTTAAAAAATAATATTCTTGCCAACTGGGTTCTAATCTCAGCTGTTTTTATCTGCAAGTAAATTACATAGTGCTTTCTGAACCCTCTAAACTTTTTGGCACCATTACACATAGGTCTTCTCACCCCACTCTAGCCATGGTTCTGCTTTCATTAAATGGATTAATACCCTTCCAAATAAAAATATTTCTATTTAGGAACGTAGGCTGGTACTTGGTGTCCCCAAAGGCTTCACTGGAAAGTCTTAGCTTGATTTGATTGAAAGGGTACAGTCTATGCCAGTTATATGTCCTCACAGCCTAGTGCATTTTCAGAGAAATTGTGAACAGTGTAGAGAAAACATTTCCTTCTGTAAGATAGTTTAATTCTATTCTATTAATATATTTAATGTATTTTTTCATTTTATTAATGCAAAAAATTGTACAGGGATTTGATTTTGTATAAAAAGAACTCCAAAAAGTAAAAAGGCTACATTTAAAAATGTTTTCATCCCTCTTTCTAGTTTAAATGGTTTTATGGAATTGAGGCCAGAAGGAAATACTATATTAAAATATTTATAAATATAAATATTTTTCTAGTAGGACAAAATTATCCTTCTTTAAGCTTTCTAAATACCCCATTGAATGGTATTTTCTTTGTAGATGTTTAAATTATACTGTAAGCTTAAATATATGTGAGGTAAATGAAAACTATAGATACCTTTCTTATTTGTCCAATAAAACAGGACCGTAGAATATAGGCCTGAAGGGACTTCAGAAAGCATCTAGTTTACCCCTTCTACTCCATTTTATTTTTGAGGACACTAAAGCCTAGAGTTGAGACATGACTTGCCTAAAGTACTCCTACTTTCAGTCTAAAATTCTTCCCATTCCCTATCACATGTAATAACCTACTCCTAAAATTTGAATAGGACGTCAGAGAATGCAAAGATCTCATTGTTCCATCACATACTGTGAAGCAGACAAAAGAGAAGAGACTGCTGGATACTTCCAAAGGCAAGCTTTAAAATAGCTTCTAAATTAAGAGGAAGGAAAATTCTCCAGAAAGAGAAACAGGAATGGGGAAATCATGAAGCCTTCAGCCAAGGAGAAAGGAACTTATTAAGAGACACAGAAGGTAACAAGAGCAACAGAAGGAAAAATAGGACAAAAATCAATGGGGATTAAAATTCAGTGGTCTCTTCTTACCATTGTCCTGTTTACTTGTCTAGAAAAGGAGTCACCTAGAAACACATATTTACCTGGGCAGACACAACAGTGCAGTGCCCTGAGTGTTTGGTCTCCTCTGGAATAGTGTAGTTAAACATGGGGACATATTCATGTCACATCACAGCTGTTTGAGTGTGGGGAAATAAGCATTACACAACTTTCCTTTAACATTTCTGTGTACAAGGTGATCTGTGTTTTATGATGATGAATGATAGACAAAAGAAACCTATAGAGAAGCAGAAATTAAATCATATGATGAAAAGGCATAATCACAAGGAAAGGGAAAGGGAAATATGTGCAGGAGAATAAACATAAATTTTAACAAATTATCAACAAAAATATATTAAAGACCCAATATATTGATTTCTAGTATTTAAAAAGGAAAGAAAATCCTTTTGACTACATGCATACTTGACCTCTGTTTTCTACTAGAGCATAATAAAATCAGGAGCCTATGAAACCTCCTAAAGCTAGAAGAAACCCTAGAGGTCACTTAGATTTACTCATCCATTCTGATGATTTAGAAAACTGAGGCCAGTAGAGGTTAAGTGAATTGCTCAAGGTCAGGGGAATTCAAACTCAGGTCCTTTGATTCCAAATGTAGAATTTGTGTCACCTTAATAACAATGACTACCTCAACCAAATCAATCATGACAGGTGGATAGGAAAATAATACTCTCTGACTCAGAATGTAGCATGGAGCATATCTCAGGTTGTTTCAGGTTTAGGAACAGCAGGAAAAGTGGACTGAGTTGGTGGGACAGGGAGATATCTCTTGGTTGAGGATGAAACATGGACTGGGGTAGAGAGGAAGACTGTGAACTAGGTAGTAAACTCTTTTTTAGGGAAAATGGCCCAAGAAGTGATAAATAATTGCTCTCAATATTTAGGCAGCATGATTCATCTGTATAGAATAAATCTCAAGGGGAAGCAGGGAGAAGGAATAAACATTGTGCTTTTTAAAAAACAAATATTGAGATAGATACTATTATTATCTGTATTTTACAGTTGAGGAAACTGAGGCAAAAAGAAACTAAATGACTTGCCCATGGTCACACAGCTAGTAAGTGTCAGAGGCTGGATTTGAAAATAGGAATCTCCTAAGGCCTGACTCAAGTATCAATGCTAGGTAGAGCTGAATATGTATATGGACTAAATTGTAAACTTGAGTCAGTGGCAGAATAAAGGTCTTGTTGTTGGTCTAATGGGACAAGACAAGGGGAAAGTATATGTAACGCCATGCACAAGCAGCTTCCCAAAAGAATGCTACTGTGAACAGCTTTTAAGGTTCTGATTACACAGTATAGGGAACACTCCATTTATTCCATAACAAATCAAGGCAAACTTTCTCAGAAAATCAAGGTACAGTATAATATTCACAACATTACATCTTATCACAGAAAATCACAATATAGTGTTCACAACAGCTTAACATTAGAATGGCCACACAGTTTTCACCAAAGTGGCCACAGTATTTGGAACAAAGAACAAAAGAATAATCATCTCGTTTTCCTAAGAAGGTTTGCCTCCTCACTCAGTCATTCAGTCATCTAAAATACAATAATCAATCTTCCACTCATGGGCCAATAATAGATTAACTTAATCAGTCACTTATCCAGATTCACAATTACTAAGTATCATTAATCACTAAATGCAGTCATTAGAAAATTACACAAACTCTCTACCCCTTGGTGTCTAGTAAATTTTAATTTTCATCACCTATCCAAGGGGAGGCCTTTGCTTCATCTTGGCTTGGTGTGGTCTCTCTGATTCCCTGGATCACTTTCTATGGTCCCATCCCCTACCTGAATCTACCAAATAGTCACCTGGATTCAGAGGCAGACAGCTCCCAGATTCTCATCCAGTCCTCCTGGCAGTTCTTGTTACACACTGAAGTTCACAGGATCCAGCACATCTCAAAACCTTCTCAACCTCCATTGCTGGGAATTCAAGGATCAAACAAGTCACAAACAAACAAGCATCCCAGTCATGTTTCTTCAGTCTTTCAACAGTTCAGTTGGCTCTATGACCCAGAAAGTATCTCAGCCTTCTAGGCAGCCTTCCAGGCTGCAGCAACTTCAGCCTTCACCAGATTCTGGTCTCATAGAAAACTCCAACTCAGTTCTTAGTCCATCAGCCCCAGCTCCTAAATGCTGGGACAATCCTGCTCCCTCCATTGGGAGCCACCAGGAGGAACATTCTTGATTCTGTTTCTGTGTTCCTGGAACTCTTCTTATACACACACACACACACACACACACACACACACACACACACACACACACACACATTGGCTTCCTGTCTCAGCCAACTCCCTCCTGCCATGTCAGCAACAGGAGACACAGTTCACACCCTCTGTTTCTTTCACAGAAGTACTTAGACCTTAGTTACTAAGGACTAAGTACCTGCTAAATTAATTACCTTACATTATAGTTTGTCCCACCTCATCCAAAAGACAGCTAGAACCATCTAATTCCTAGATCCTTTCTGAAGCACTTTTCCATATCTAGTAGCTATTTTTTTTTACTTCTTTGCTCCCTATTCTAATCTCTAATTTTAAGTCATTTCTCCACGTTTCAGGATTGCCCAACTCACTACATCTGCATTTACTTCTTCCTTCTCTATCCATTTATTTCAGATCTGCATGTTAGCAATGTCTATGATGGCTTGACTACAGTAACAAACAGCACAGTTCATGGTATTATGATATTATGTAGTTTCAGTCACCTTGTACTAATTCAGGAATTAATTTCTAAATGTTCAGTGTGAGCATTTTCTCATCTCAGAAATATGCAAACACCACAAACTAGGGCTTGATTTATTGTAGTTTCTGTCCTTTGAGGTCTCTCCCTCCTTCTGGTTGGAAAGTATGCAGAGTAGACACCTGGGACCCTCTGTTTGAGGAAAATACCCAGAGAATTCACCTCGTTGTTCCCTACCTAGCTGATCTCAAGGATTTCATGAGTTTCAAGAACTCATCCATTTTTCAAGATAAAATCAACTTTGTCATGCAGACATCCTCAAATCATTTCCCTTTTGGCCTGCTGGACTCCATCATGCTCCCAAGGTACTACTCTGCCCCCTCTCCCTTCTCCCATTAGACTGTGAGTTCTTTGAGGGGAGGGAGGGCCTGTCACATGCCACAGTGTCTGGCACATAGTAGGTCCTCAATAAATGTTTACTGATGCTGACTTACTCTGACTCTGTTTTGTTGGTTATTTGAACTTAAGAAAGTGATAGGAAAGATGTTAATAACGAAGTTTGCTCTTGTTATTGAGTTATGTCTCACTCTTTGTGACCCTATTTGGGATTTTCTTGGCAAAAATACTAGAGCCATTTGCCATTTCCTTCTCTAGTTCATTTTACAGATCAGGAAAGTGAGGCAAACAGGGTTAAGTGACTTGCTCAGGGTCACACAGCTGTGGTAGGATTATGAACTGGGGTCCTCCTGACTCCAGGGCCAGCATTCCAGCCAAAGAACCACCTTGCTACTTACAAGTATGCCAGGCATACATTTCCCCAACTCCCTCCCCCAACCCACCTCCTATGGGTTGTTAAAAATTTGCCAACAGATAGATTTCTGAGCATGACATAGCCAGAAAGATAACATTTTTTCAAGTGCATTGAGATACCTACATCTTTAGGCATATACTTGTTAGGTAAAACAAGATATGTCAGTGATTGTGGTTAGATTTAGCGATTTCTCTTGAATAACAGTGATGTTTCAGGCTTAACATAAAAACAGTTCTCAAAGATTTGCATGAATAATTTTACTTCAATTAAAAACTTCCAAGAACAGTCACCTACCTCTATATCGCAGTTCATTTCCTAGGGGTGATTAGTGAGTTCAGGGTTTAAAAGGCTAATTTGTCCCTTTTAAAATTACCTATGATAAAGCATCCTTAACAGGGAACACAGATATCATTTCCACAGAGCAGCAGGAAAACTAACCTTTGCTTTACTGGCTCCCTTAAGCATAAGAACTAGGACTAAGAATAAAGCAGTATGCAAAACATCTGATGAAATGGTTTCCCTTTGGTATGTATTGATTTGAGAAAATGTATTTCTGAATTCCACAGATACTTCTGAAATAATCTTTCTTGAGGTCTTAAAAAAAACCCCACAGTACTTAGAGAAGAGCAGGAAGATGAATCAAGATGTAATCATCCAAGATTGGAAGGAATAATGTAGAGAATGAATAGGCACTAAATATTTGTAATAATTGTGCTAGATTTTGGAGTCAGAAAGATCACTTTTTGCACTGGCTGATTATATTAGCATAGTAACATTTTACTAATATTTCATATTAGCAAAAACTTATTGAGAGTTAGAACTTTTTGGAAGTGTTATTTGGGTCCACTGTGCTAATTTCATTAGCAGGTTATAGGTTTCACCTCTCTGGCACTCTTTTTTAAAAAAAAATTGAATTTATGGAACAAAGCAAGCATTTCCAGTACACAGTACAATAAAAAAGATGATTGCACATGAAACTGCAAATCTGCCATGTAAAATTTGCTATTTCCTGCAAATATACAGCAAAGTTATATAAAGTTCTTTTTTCTCTTTTTTTCTTCTAACTCCTCCATGCCCCCCACACACATACCCCCCTCACACATGTATATATACATACATATGTATATGTAGATAGATCTATATATCTATTTTTTTGTAAAATTATTCTATACATACTTCTATTTATCCATTCTTTCTCTGGCTACAGATAGCCTCTTTCTTCATATGTCCTCTAGTTTTAATTTATGTATTTATGTTAGTCAAAATGATTTAATCCCTCAATGT
>JAQQSU010003228.1:0-14427 GCA_028627135.1 Pseudochirops cupreus | reverse complement strand
TTTTTTCAAGGAGATATTTCACATTGCCTCCTATTTTTTCATTTGTTTAAATCTGTTTAATAGTATCTTGATTTCTCATAAAGTCATTTGCTTCCATTTGCTCCACTCTAATTCTGATGGAATTATTCTCTTCAGAAAGCTTTTCAGATTCTTTTTCCATCTGGTAAATTCAACTTTTTAAGGCATTCTTCTTCTCCTTGGCTTTTTGGGCCTCTTTTGCCGTTTGAGTTAATCTATTTTTAAGGTGTTATTTTCTTCAGTCAGGTTGTATCTGACTCTCTTTTCATGATTTTCTTTCATCATTCTCATTTCTCTTCCCAATTTTTCCTCCACTTCTCTTATTTGGTTTTCAAAATCATTCTTGAGCTGCTCTATGGCTTGTAGGAAGTCTACATGGTTCTTAGAAGCTTTTGGTGTGGGAGTTCTAACTGTGTTGTCTTCCTTCTATTACATGCTTTGATCCTGTTTGTCCCCCAAGAAGGAATCTAGAGTTCGATTGCTATTCTTACTTGGCTTCCTTTGCCTGCTCATGTTGCCAGTCAATTACCTGACTTTTTAGCTACATGGAACTCTGCTTCCAGAAGGGAAAGCTCTGTTCCAAATCGCTGGGGTTTTCACAGCTGCTGGAGCTATTAGGAGGCTGCTGCAGCTCCCACCAGCTTTGGCTCACTGAAAACATACCCCAGGACTACCACCCAAGACTGTGATCCGGATCCAGGCTGCTCAACGCAAGAGCATTTAGCCTCTGAATGATCACTTGGCCCCCCTGCAATCTGCATGCTGGGAGCTTCTGAAGCAGCCACATGGAAGTGGCTGCAGCGCTGCCACTTCTGCTGCTTCCTTGCCCTGGAGGCAGTTTGGTCGGACCACTTTTCTCCCCCAAATTTAGCTGAATTCCACTGACCTTTCACTTTTTCCTTGTTTCTCATGGGTTTATAGTTCTGGAAACAGCCACTGCTGCTGGTGATCCAGTCTCTCAAGTGCTCCAGCTGTGGCTCATCCTGGCCTCCCTGGGCCAAGTCAAGGTTTCAGGCTGTCCTGGGCTCGGCTCCCAGCATGTTGCGATGAGCCCTTCCTGCTGAGCTGCTTTCAGTGGGAGATGTGTTTTTTTCTGTAATTTTGTGAGTTCTGGAGCCCTGAAATTTGTTTTGAGTCATATTTTATAGGTATTTGAGGTGGCTATTTGGGAGCTGCAGAGCTTTCCTGCTTGCACCATCTTGGCTCCGACCCCTGTTTATACCATTTCAATGTACTTGCTACAATCTAATTTGTATTTTGTTTGTGTGTGTATATGTAATAAATGTTGGTTGGTTGTTGCAGATAACTGTGCACTCGATGTAACCTCTGAAGCTGAGATGCACCAAAGTATGGATCAATTCTTTGCTGCTTGTGCTAATTTTGGCCTAACAATTAACACCAAGACAACACGGGTGCTCCATCAGCCACCACCATACTTATAATATATGTATAAAAATGCATATATGCACATATAAACATATGTATATATTTATATATTCACACATGTGTGTGTATCTTTCCTCCCCCCTCATACACATAGGTAAATGTGTGTATATATATATATATATCTATATGTATGTACATACATACATACATACATACATGTGTGTATATATATATATATATATATATATGTATCAGCTAGGTGATGCCATGCCTGGGGTCAGAAAGACTCATCTTTCTGAGTTCAAATCTGGCCTCAAACATTTACTAGTTGTGTGACCCCAGGCAAGTCACTGAACTCCATTTGCCTCAGTTTCCTCATCTATAAAATGAGTTGGAGAGGGAAATGGCAAATCACTCCAGAGAAAATGCCAAATGGGGTCAATGAAGAGTTAGATACAACTGAAAACAACTGAACAACAACAAGTATGTGTGTGTATTCATACACATGTGCAAATATAATCTTCCCCCTTAGATTATAAAATTAACTGCCACAGTAACTACATCTTATTTATTTTTGTAATACCAAAAGACCAAGCAAAGGTCCCTGAAGATACTACATAATCAATAATATTTGTTACATGAGTGGTTGCCCTTTCCTTTCCATCTCTAGCACCAGTGGGAAGAGATTCATGTTATGAAGGGCTTTTTTTCAGACCTGTTCAGATGGTTCAGAATTCGTGTGATATAATAATGGAGGTCATAGTTAATGGCAAAGCTATAATTTGATGACTTATTGAATGAACCAGTATAGTGGACCTAAAAGATCCTTTCCAAAAGAAGTTAATTAATTGAATTATAAAGTGAATATAATATATGGTGTTAAAGAGAAGAATTACAAGTACAGTGTTGAAGGGGCAGAGATTATCTTCATCTTGGCCTATTGTCCAAAAGGAAAAACTTTATCTAAAGTATCTTCTCATTTCACCATAGGTCTGAGAGTCTTGGTTATCCAGCACAGAAAAAAAACAGGAAATAAGTAAAATAGGCCTGTGAACAGCTGAGTTAGGTGTCACCCAATCTGTGTAGTAAATTCATGCACTTGATTCATAGGAGATCCTTTTAAATGGAATATCATTTATCCAGTCAGTCATTTCTTTAACATTCAGTAAGTGTTTATGATGTTACAGGTACTGTGTTAAGTATTGGTGATATAAAGAAATACAAAATAACTTCTGCCTTCACGAGATTTACCTTCTAATGAAGGTAACAATATGTAAATAACTAGGCACATACGAGAGGAAAAAATATTTCTATGCAACCTGATTAAATCCTAAGAAAATCACCATATTAAAATCTACTATGACAGTTAGTGTTCATAATGATGACCTAGAATTTTCGAGACAAGGTTTAATTATATTCAGTACCTCTGTGTATAAGAAAATAGAAACTTGCACAATCCTTTTTAGAAAGTGAAAAAGATTTTAAATTGGCATGGTGATTTAATGAAATGATCTGTAATATTTATTTATTGTATTTACTTACTTCCCCTACCTTTTCTTGTCTTACTCTGCCCTTTGTGACATGACTTCTGTAATAGCAAGCACCCTAGCATACCCTAGCACAGGTTCTTTGATCTGCTTTTCTAAGGGAAAGCAACTCAAAAGGGGTTAACAATCTTACTTTAATCAAACATATATATATATATACATATGTGTGTGTGTATTTCACTTATTTCAGGGGAAAAAGTCAGCACCCTGAACTTCAGAAAATATAAGCAAACATTACAAGGAGACAAAAGATACAGACAGAGAAAATAACACAATTCAACAGACCAATAGACCAGGCTTCCAGCTGTCTGACCACTACATATATACAGTATTAGTTACCACAAAGAGAAGCACCAACATCTGGGTTTTCAAAGCCAGGGGGCTCCATGGCTGCCCAGAATCTGTGCTGGCCAAATCACACAACTCTTCCCATAAATGAGCCCCAAAGCAAAACCTCACCTCAGAGGTATATATTGCCTTTTCCAGGGTCAGAGAAAGTCACAACCTTTGTGATCCACTGCCTAATTACAAAGTAAGAAAAGGTCAGCCTTCCTGAAAAATAAGCCTCCCCTAAGCAAGCTTCTCTTGTTGTGCTCCAAGTGAGGCCCATTAAGGAGCAAAGAAGATCTTCAAATTCCCTTACCATTACAACTTCTAATGTTATCAGTCCACTGAAATTGTCTCTCCAAAGTTACCAGTCATCTTCAAATTGCCAAATCTGATGTCCTTTTCTCATTTCTCACTCTTCTTGATCTCTCTGTAGTATTCAACGCTGTTATTATCCCCCTTCTCCTTTCCTTCTGGAAACTATCTCCTCTTTGATTCCTCTCCTAATATCTCCTCATTAACTAAGAAAACTTCCTTTGCTTGTTTGTGATACATATCAAAACCTTAAATGTGGCTGCTTTCCAAGGCCTTGCCCTGGACTCTCTTTTCTCCTCTCTCTCTATTTCTCTTAGTTATCTCATCCGTTCCCAAGGTTTAACTATCATTTCTATGTAGATGACATAGAGAGCAACATATACAGACCCAGTCTCTCCCTTGAGCTTTGCTCCCATGTGACTAACTGTTTAGTGAACATTTATTTGAAACTGGATATTTCAGTGTCATCTTAATCTCTACATGTCCAAAATAACTCATTATCTTCACCACAACCACCCCCCCTCCCGCCCCGTACACTTGTCTTCCACATTTCCTAATTGGTGTCAAAGGCAACACTTTTCTTCTAGACTTTCAAGTTGTAATCTCAGTGTGAGCCTTGATTCTTCTTGACTTTCTTGTCCCTTTCCCAGTGTATCTATTCAGTTGCCAGATCTTAATATTTCTACCTCCACAGCATTTCACTACAGCTTCCTTCTTAGTTTAGACCTTTATTACCTCTCTCTTTGGACTATTGAAATGACTCTTAATTGGTCTCAAGTCTCTCACCACACCAGTCTATCTTTTACTTAGCTGCCAAAATGATTTTCCTTAACTACGAATCTGACTCACCATTCCCACAACTTGAGGCAGTTAAATGTTATAGTGATGGATGCCTGGGCATGGAATCAGGAAGACTTGAGTTCAAAGCTGGACCTCCTTCAAGTCACCTGACCTTTCTGAACCTCAGTTTCTTCAACTGTGAAATGGGGATATTTGGGCTGTTATGAGGCTCAACTGAGATAATGTATATAAAATTTTTCCTCAAAAACTTTAAATCCCTACATTAATGTCAGTTATTGATGTTAGTACCAATTCTGCCAAACAGTTTGTGATCAAATACTAAATACTAAAGTCTGGGCCTCTTCTATCTCTTTTTTAAAATTAAAAAAAAATTTGACTTATTTATCTTAAAGGGTTCTTTAAATTAAAATAAAATGAGAAAATGAAAATTGCTTTAAAAAGGAGTAAAAAACACACACTCATACAAGGTGGAACATATCCTGGAACGTTCCTCCTCCTCCTCATCACCACTTCCATGGCTTCTTTTAAATCCCAATTAAAATCCCATCTTCTACAGGAAATCTCTTTCTTTTCTTTTCTTTTTTTTTAGTCAACCCTTCTTAATTCTAGTATTTTCCTATTCTTAGCTATTTCCTGTTTATCTTGAATGTAGCTTGTTTTATAAATAATTGTTTGCTTTCTGTCTCCTCATTAAATCCCAAATTTAATTGTTGCCTCTTTTTGTATCCTGATTAGCTTAACACAGTGCCTGGCATATAGAAGGAACTTAATAAATGCTTATTGACTTTCTGACTGACAACAGGCTTTTCTGTTGTCAAAAATGTACACACAACACACTTTTAAGTTTAATCTGCAATATTAAGATTTTCTCAATAATTTAAGTCTAGAAGATCAACAAAACAATACATCAAGTCTTGATTTGTAATATTGGTGCAAATGTTCACAGTAAAAATTTAAAAACAGAGGCAGGTAGGTGACACAATGAATAGAGCATCAACCCTGGAGTCAGGAGGACCTGAGTTCAAATCCGGCCTCAGAAACTGTAACACTTACTAGCCATGTGACCTTGGGCTAGTCACTTAACCCCAATTACCCTGCCTTCCCCCCTCCAAAAAGAAAAAAAAAGTTAACAATCAGTTTCCCAACAATATGGGTTCAGCACACCCCTGAAATAAACATGCTCCTAAAACCCAAGGGCCCTCTCAATTACATTATATATGAATCAGAATTGCCTTTGTACCTATAATACCTATTGACTAAGCACATCCAGGTGGCCAGCGTTTATTATCCAACCAAGGTAGGTTCAAATGAAAGCTGATTGAAAAAAAAATAATTCCTTCTACTGGAGTTATCAGTCCAGGTTTGTCACTTACTTTCTGGCACATTCCCCATGACTGCAATATCCTCACTGGTCACTAGGTGACACTCAAGTCTGAAAACATCTAGACTGAAGCTTTTTTTTGGTTATTCAGTTGTTTTAGTCGTGTTTGACTCTGACCTCTTTGGGGTTCTTCTTGGCATTAAGATATTGGAGTGGTTTGCCTTTTCCTTCATTTTATAGATGGGGGAACTGAGACAATTGAGGTTATGTGACTTGCCCAGAGTCACACAGCCATATCTGGTCTGATCCCAAATTTGAACTCAAGCTCAGCATTCTATCCACTATGCCCCCTAACTACCCAACTACAAAAACGACAACAGTAACAACAGTAACAACATCCTCACTGGCCACTGCATAACACTCAAGTTTGAAAAAAATCTAGGATACTTCCACCAACATGCTTCACCCATTTCAATGCTAGACTCATCAGCTTTCTTGCTAAACCTTTGCCAGCTGGGTTGCAATGTTGTCTGGGTCATGAAATAATACATTACTTAAATATTAAAATGCAGAATCCACAATCTGATGTAGAGCTCCTACCCTGTCATGTCTTTTTTTTTTCTACTTCAGACAGCTTTCCATCATACTCACAGATTTAGGTAAAACATGTAGTGGTTATATAGATACTATTAACATGGAATTAAATGCAAAGAAATGTATAAACTTTCTTCATTTTATCTGCATTCCTTTTAAAATATTCTGTGCTTATAGGAAATTCTGTGCTTATATATTAATCTATTCACATGTGAGATCTATAAAGAGGATGAGAATTATTATCCATCCCTGATATTTTTAAAATGTGTCAAATTTTACTTTTCTAATTAATAACTACTGATTTATTTTCCCTGCCATAATCACCACCCCCAGTGGGGAGGAGGTGGGAGGAAAACTTTAAAAATATATGAATAGTCTCAAGAAAAATAAATTCTCACATAGGCTATATGAAAAAAACATGTCTCATTCTTCACAGTTAGTTGCTGTTCTGTAAGAAAGTAGGTAGTATTCTTTTCTATCGGTTTCTTGGTAATTTCTTAAAGAAAATCAAGAAGCCCACCAGCCTTAGGAATTCTTACAACCACATCTTTTGCTGGTTTGGTGCTGGGTCTATGTTTTATAACAACTGACTTTCACTCAGAAGTGGGTTTTGGATGCCTCTGTAGTAACCTTCAATGAATTTCCCCTTCATGGCCCTAGGGCTTTTGTTTCTGCCTTTGGTATAACCAGTTCTGGAAATTCCAATTGCAAGGTCAATGGAAAGACAAACTTGAAGAGATTGTAAAGTACAGATAGTATCCTTTTACCCTATCTCGTACCTTCTCTTCCAGGGACAAAAGAAAAGATAATTGTGATCCCCAGTGAAGGGAGAGCAGAATAATTTTTTTCTCTGGCCAAGATCAGCAGAAATTGCTCCACTATCCTCTCTCTATGTACATCGTTTCTTGGGTCCTGGGAATCTCCACAAAGATAATCAGAGGTACCAGACTGTGTACTTAACTGAATATTTTCTCACATTATTTCCCTGGGTATGAATAACCAAGGTCATTAACACAAGGCTTATATTGCAGTGGAAAGAAGACTGAACAACATCAGGAAATTTGAATTCCAATCCTAGCCCATGTTTGTGTGGGGATGAGGGTGTTAAATAGTGTAAGTATTAATCATCTCTATTTTCTATATGAGGAATCTGAGAAAAAATTCAAAAAACTTACCCATGGTCAAGCAAAAAAAAAAAAGATATTAAGACTATCCTCAAGACTTGATTGGCTATGCTAGACCTGAGTGTATCTTCTTCTCACTCCTAACAGTCTAAAAACTGTCTAAAATTTGTATAAAAATTGTCTAAAAATGTTCCAAGGAAAGATTTGGGATTTTTTATACAGCACATTGGAGGCCTTGGAAATTGTGCTACTTAGACTTTTTTTTTGTGATTCTCTTCTGTCAAGCACTTGAGAAAGGCATGTGAGAATGTTTTACTTGATCTTCCAAATTAATAATAATGATAGCTAACATTTATATAGTGTTTGTTCTATGCCAGGCATTATGCTAAGCACTATATGATTATTATTTCACAACAATTCTAAGAGATAGGTACTATTATTATGCCCATTTTGCAGAATCTGAGACAAAGGTCAAGTGACAGACCTAGGGTCACTGAGCCCAGAGACATTGCCAAAATCGGGGAGTTAGAGAAATATCATCCAGTTACAAGGAGAGAGTCTGTATTAGTTTAAAGAAGGGGTGAGGAACCTGTGGCCTTGAGGCCACGTGTGGCCCTCTATGTCCTCAAGTGTATCCTTTGACAGAATCCAAATTTCAGAGAACAAATCCTCTCAATAAAAGGATTTGTTCTGTAAAACTTGGACTCAGTTGAAAGGCCCCACCCGAGGACCAAGTAGACCATATGTGACCTCAAGGCCTCAGGTTCTCCACCCCTGGTTTAAAGAGTTAAAAAGGAGAGAGCTTCTGTTCTCCCTCCAGAACAGTACTCCAGAATAAGGGGGAACCTTGCCTCAGTGGTTACGAGCACTGGAATGGACATAGAACAGAGGCCTCAGAGGTAATAGGAAATATAACAAGAAGTGAAATAGATAGAACTGGTGGCCCCTGCCGTAGCTGCTTGGGATTCCATGATACTAGTCACAGGGGCCCAGCTATAGTGGGAGCAGGCAATGGTATGAGCATTAGTAATTCAATTAGTAAGCATTTTTCAAAAATAAAATTTGTCATGTAGTTTTTTAAAGTGCATATTAAATTTATCCAAATGGTCATTTTTCTGTGACTTCTTCTAAACTTTAAAAAAAAATTCCTATGGATTTTTTATTTCATTGGCAATCTTTTCTTTAATTCCTTCCTTCCTTCCTCCTTCCTATCTTCCTTCCTATCTTCCTTCCTTCCTTCCTTTCTTCCTCGTTCCTTCGTTTGTTCGTTCGTTCATTCGTTTGTTCCTTCCTTCTTTCCTTCTTTCTTTCTTTCTTTCCATCATTATCTCTATTCACCAAACTTTCTCTCTCAACTCTTCCTCTGACCAACAGAATTCACCGTCGTGACCAATAACTGTTTTCAAACAAGACAAATCAATACATTGGCTATGTCTGAAATGTATGTCTCTTTATAAATTCTTATCAATAACCTTTCTTCCAAGAAAAGGGAAGCATGCATCTTCATCAATCTCCTGAAGTCCAGACTGTTGGCTTCATAATCAGTTATGGAGTCTTTCAATGTTCTTTTCCTTGAGCTTATTGGTCATTAAATACATTATTGTATTGGTTCTGTCACGCAGTGATTTACACGACATGGCTGTTCATTCTTCCCCTTCAGACACTTCCAGAAGCAGGCCCACCAAACACACCTCATCCAAGGACCCAGTCCTCACTGACCAGTTTCCCAGTACAAATGAGAATTTTCAAAAAAGATGAAAGATCTTAAAAGAAGGAGGGACCAATAGGGGAGAAAGGAAAGGTAGGTATACAGAAGGAAGTGCTGTGAACTATAAGCATAGGAATGGAAAATAGTGACAAGAACCTGGAAATAGCACATCTCTGGTATCTAACACTGAGAGCTTAAAGGTAATCAAAGTTCTGGGAGCAACTGTAATCCTTTGCCCTATGTGACCCCCTTCCTGGGCTACTTCTCTTTTTGATACTCTCAAAGTTATTCTATTAATAGATTTGAAATCCCTATAATCCACAATCTGACATCCACCATGATATAACAATGTCTCATATCTATATAGGCATATCCTTAGGAAGGTGCAGGCTTGACACCCTCTCTTCCTTACCTTAAGAGTTCCTGAGGTGTAGATTTACCTCCTTTCAAGCTCTCTCTCCTAAAAAAGCTACACAAACACACAAAAATATATAACTTCCTTCCACAGAATGTAAACCCTAGATGGCAGGAGCTGTTTTACTTTTTTCTTAGTATCCTAGTACAGATTCACAGTGCCTGGTAAATAGCAGGAGTTTAATAAATGCTTATTAATTACTTGATCTTATTTTATTAACATAGCTAAGATTTATAGAACCATATCAAATAATATTGTGGTGACAATAGGCATCCTTGCTTTGCCCTTCATTTTATTGAAAAGGCAGTGTTCTCTCTATAGTTCTTTGAACTGTTAAGTTCTTTCATTAAACATCATTTCTCCAAGACAGAGATTGTGGTTTCAATCTTATATTCTCAAAGGCTTCAAAAACAGCTCTAGGAATAGAGTGAATGTTTGATATGCACTTCTTGGATATAGGATTAAGCAGTTGTTGCTCTAAACCAGCGGTTCTTAACCTGTGGGTTATGTTCAATTTAAATACATCCTGAATACCAGATAGTCACATTATGATTCATAACAGTAGCAAAATTACAGTTATGAAGTATCAATGAAAATAAATTTATGGTTGGGGGTCACCACAACATGAGGAACTATATTAAAGGGTCATGGCATTAGGAAGGTTGAGAATCACTGCTCTAAACACTTATGAACTATTTCATTTAATTGGACTGTGATTGGCTATTGGATTTGGAAATCCAGTGGAGCTCTACTTATTGGATTTAGAAACCTAATGGAGCATTGTCACTTAGGCTTAATTTTTTAACGATTATACTACACAATAAAACGGATTATTGTTATTAGTGGCTCTGTACTTCATTAAAACTTTAATAAAGCTACAAATATTTTATGGAATGGGCACTGTATAGAAGGCACCATACAAAGTGTTGGAGGGAGGAGTCAAAGAATAGAAGGCAGTATCTGTTCTGAAGAAATTTCCAGTTTAGTTATTGATGGGAGAACTCAGAGAGGGAGAAATAAAAATAAATGAAAATAGGGCTAACAATACCCGGTAGAATGTGATAAATATGAAATCTACAAAATTGTAATGAAGATAAATACAGAAGAGGTATTGATCTTTTTTGGAGGGGAGGGGTGGCATTATCAGTACATTTTTCTTGGAGAAGGTGGGATTTGAATTGGTCCCTCAAGAATGGTTTTATGATTTAGATGGAAGTAGAGGAGGGGAGTACATTCAGAGCAGAGGGAACAAGCTCAGCAAAGTCAAAGAACTGAAAGAACAGGTAGAAAAAGTAGTTTGCATGAAGATGGAGTTTTGTAAACAGGAGTAGTTTATGGTAAGTTTTGAAGGGTTCTGAGGTCAATTTAATTCAGATCCATTTAGGATCTTAATCTGGATTGTATCCTTTGAGTAATGAATTGTTACTGAGGGTGCTTTTTTTTTTTTAAAGCAATGGCATGATGAAAATGATATTCTGGGAATACAGAGGCAATAGAAAACTCTTGGAAGAGGAAGCAGAAGCTCTCTCTACTGACTGATGCAGATTGGTTCCTGCAAATTGTAGTCTTAGAAAGTTGCTTCCAGTTCTGAAAGGTTGGAAGAGCACCCCAGGGTCATGCAGCCAGCGTGTGTCAGAGGTGGGATTTGAACTCAGATTTTCTTGTGTCTGAGGCCAGCTCACTATCCATTGTGCCACACTGCCTCATAATTTTGGGAAGAAAAAGATTAATTTGTTGGCAGAATGTAGAATGGAATATAGTAGAAAGATCATGGATTAGAAAGTTGTTACAATAACATGGTTATAAGTACTTGCCAGGCACATAGTAGGTGGTTGATAAATGTTTACTGATTGATAATGATGGCAGTGGATTTGTTAGTTTTTCAAATAGCAAAATAAAAAGTATAAGATAAAATCATTTTTCCTAGTTACCTGCTAAGAGTTATAAAGACCAGGAGATTTTTCCTCTGGGAAGAAGAATGGGATGTCTTCAGGTTAGAAACAAAACAAAGATCTTTTGGATACAAAAAAGTATTTTAGTCCCTGCTCTCAAGAGACTACAGTTTAATTCAAGACTTCCAGATTTCTGTGTCTTTCATGTTATTCTCTCTCTCTATCATTACTGTTCTTTCATAGTCTCAGAAATGTATGGCAGGACAAACTGAGGGAACTCTTGGAAATATTAACACTCTCAAGTTGAACTTCTTTCAGCCCACCAGTTTTCTGTATAAAACACTTTGCAAACCTTGAAGCACTATATAAATATTAATTATTATTATTTCCCCTTTTACTCCTTGTTAACCCTACCATAGTCTCTACTCGCTTATGCCTTCTCCCATACTTTAATGTAGATGCAAGTTTGTATGCATATCTATCTCTCTAGAGGGGACAAGTAAATACATGTGGAGTGCATACAGATGAAGATGACAGATAATAAATTACCTTGGACAAGACAAGAGAAAATTATGAGCAAATATACTGTGGATAGGTGAATTAAAAAAAATATTTCTAAGCCTAAATGAGATATCTTTTTTTCCCCTTTTTCAATGATGATTCTTAGTTCACTTTGCTAAATAGATCTCTATTTTGCAGTTAATCGATTAAACCTATTTGTCCATTCCATCACCTCAGACAGGTTTTGTTACAACCATTACTCATAGTCACAACTTTAGACTGTGCTGAAGATAATCCCACCAGTCAAGTCACACTTCTAAGAACTATTGATCTATCTGGGACATTTTTCACAGGAAAGGTATCTACTTAGGTGATCCATAATATTGCCAAAGCGTTACATGGTCAGCCAACCTCTCAAGATTCTCACTCCCAAAGATCTCATCCCAGTCCGGCCTCATATTTTTCCTCCATGTGTTAGTTTCCCTATTGCTCCTTCTTATAGTCCCTCTGCAACATTTTCCTTGTTTAATCTCTGTTTCCACTCTAGCTTTCAAACATTTCTGCAAAACTATCCCTTATGGGTCATGTGCAGACTGTGTACAAATTAGGGGTTTGCTTCTGTTCTTACTTACCTCCATACCCCTCAAAGCCCAACTTCCCTTAATCTCTTAGCAGAGGCTATGAGGCATTCTCATTACCTTTTTCTCTTCTTTTGAAACCTTTCCTTCACCAGTCCAATCCCAGATAACCAGAAAACACTCTGGCACATTTTCTGACAAGGATTGAAAAGGGACCACTAGTATTAACGATTCCTTTAAGCTCCAAGTATGTCATAAGATTTCTTTACTTTTTTGGAAGGGAGAGGGCATGGCAATTGGAGTTAAGTGACTTGCCCGAAGTTACATGGCTAGTAAGTGTGTCAAGTGTCTGAGGCTAGATTTGAACTCAGGTCTTCCTGACTCCAGGGCTGGTGCTCTATTCACTACACCATCTAGCCACCCCATGTCATAAGATTTCACATCCTTGGGCTATGGATTTAAAGAATGTGGATTGAAAGCCATAAGGAACCACAGAGGTTACAAAGTCCATCTCCCTCATTTTGCAGAGGAAGCATCTGAGATTTAGAGAGGTCAAGTGTTTGCTGAGATCATACAACTGAAAGTGTTTAAAATGGGATTTGAATCTAGCTTTCTGACTCCAAATTCAGTGCCATTTTCTATACCTCACTACCTTCATTTTACTCATTCCAATCCTTTTGATAGGTCACTAGATGCTTAACATGTTCTTGTAGGAAAAATAAGCTCATCAGTAAATGAAAAAACAAAATAAAAAATGCAACACTTCATTGAATATGCACTGAAGGTGACAGCAATCCTTATTTTTTTATATATTAGAATTAATTTTATAACACTTTTAGGACTCTATTTACCTCCCTGGGGATTTTTCCTACCCTAAGTGCTTTTTGTACTCTCATTATAGTCCCAGCCCAGACAGTAAAGAATACTCCCATGCTTAGATATCCCCTGATTCCACAGTCACAAGTTTCCACAGTTTAGTTTCTTTTCTTCCTGTTTTGTCTAGTTAATTTCAGCATATAATAGAATTAGGATATGATCTCACACATTGCCAGTAGAACCACTGAATGATAGAATTGCCAGCTTTAGAGGCCATCTCCTGTAATTTCCCACTGGAAGGAAAGCTCTTTGCCACTACATTAGGTTTTTTTATATCCTGTCCTGTTTTCTTCCTTGTCAACATCATCTGTGATTTTGCTGTCAGAATTTAATTTTTCAAAAGTCTATGTATTTTGTTCAGATTATTTTTAAAGTCTTTGGCCTGAGAGGCAGTGAAACATGGTGAAATAAGTGAAATAAGAACATGGAGTAAGGAAGATGTGGATTATTTTACCACTGAGATATTAACTATGTACAAGGGACCTTTTGCTAAATCTCTATGAGCCTTAGTTTTCTTGTGAAAGAACATACATAAAATGTTCATAAAACTTTAAAGTGTCATATAAATGTCAGCTAATACTATGAGATCATAATATTTCTATGAGTTTTTGGAAATATGCTTCTGGATGTGCAGAAAATCAGCAACTCTGAAGCCAATTAATCTCATATCAGTTTTGAAGTGGACCCTGAGCCATTGAGTGGTTTATGGACTTTCAAGAGCCATTCTGATCTCCACAGACTCCCCTAATTGTTGGTTATGGGGCTCTTGGAATATTCTGTTTTGGGAGACATCTCCTTATCAACCCTTGAATTGACTGCTTATCACCAAGAATGTCTTCTGATTTATGTATCAAAGGGGCACAGCTTTGATACCTGGAATTCCTTACTCCCTGCTCCCCTTGGGGATTGGGCTTACTGACTCATTCCTTTCTAAGCTTAACTTTCTCCCCACATTGCTTACTTTCCTTTGTTTACAACATATATAAACCCTTCCCATCCATTACTTGGTGGGCTGACAGCATAG
>JAQQSU010003227.1:0-14427 GCA_028627135.1 Pseudochirops cupreus | reverse complement strand
TTCCAGGATTTCTGTGCAGGTATCACAAGAAAATCCTCCTTCAGGGCTTCTGAACCAACAGCCAGGTTCCAGGACCTCTACAACAGCAGCACTGCCCTTCACCATCAGGTGAATCTGGCAAAACAACATCAAAACAGACAGACAAAATACTGGCATCACAGCCATGCCTGCTTAGTCCTTGGCAGTTCCGGGTGGCAATTCTCAAAAGTCCTGGGGAGTTCCAATGGGCTCTTAGCAGTCTTTCTCTCAGCAACTCAGGCTCCTCAATACTGGATACTGCTCTCCCAAAGTCCTTCTGGTCTTCTCTAGGCTTGGGCCTCTCTCCCAATTCACAGCTCCTCCCAGTTCAGCCCTCTCTCTTCATGTCAACAACTCTATGCCACAAGTGGGATTCACAAGCTCTGGGTTTTAACACTCAACCCAAAAACCAAGCCAATACAGGGGCATCTCCAAATTCCATTACCAATACAAGGCCCCATCCATTCGATGACTAAGAACTGTGTAGGAGTTGAGAAAAAATATGGCTCAATTTACCATCAGAAAGATAGCAATCTGGGAAGGGAAAACCCTTAGAGTTCCTGGCCAGACACAAAACAATTGCTAAATTACTCAAAGACAAAGTTCTTATTGCTTCATGCTAGTTATGACTCTGCATAGGATTTTGGCTAATTAATCTCTGTATATAATGTTCTCTGAATAGAATAATATTAAAATCGTTATACATAACTGGCAAGAGAAAGGGTAATTTTGGGAAGAGAGTCATTTTCTAATATGTGACCTCTATATGTACTTGCTAAACTTCTCAGAATGCTGTCTTAATAGTGTTTCAACATTGCATTAATTAAAATATATATGAAACAATGAATACTTTAATATTATGTTATAGGAAGCATTTCCATTTTAGACAAAAAAACGAACCAGGAAATCTATTGCATATGACACTAATATAAATTTTCAAATTTTGACTTCTGAAAAGTTTTATGTGACTGTCTCTCAATGATTCCATAGACACTTTCTACTTCTCATTCTCATCCACAATAATGAAAAGACAATTTCGCCAAACAAGTTCACATAGCTAGTTTTGACTTATCTGCTCAGACCAGACTTCTCTGAAAACAGATGGGGATTCTTACACTAGAAAAGGAACATGTCAGTATCTGAACACTTAAGTAGCAGGGTTTCCTCTGATATTTAAGCATCCCCACTCCCTGCCCCCTGTGTCTTGGAATAAAAAAAAAAAAGACAAATCTTTTGTGGAGCCAAGATAGTACTAAGACTACAAGATTGCTAGGGTGGAGAGATGCCAAATAAAATTAGTAGGAATTGAACTACATAACAGCATGCAAAGTGCCAAGAAGTTATTTCCTTTAAGGTCTGATTGGAGAAGAAAAAGCTCTAGGGATAATAAGGAAGGATTTTATTTTATTTTTTCTAAACCAGATTTCGTCTGTTACCACTGCATTCCCTGATTTTCTTTGACATTCAGGCCCTAGATTTATAGCTTTCTTTATAACATAGACTGTGTAGCAAAATATACAAATAAACAGACTCAGGGGAGGAAATCACATGTGCTCTCCCTCCTGGTGCTCCCTTCCCTCACACCACCCAGCTATGGTGGCCCAATGCCAATTCCTGTGGCAAGACATTTAAAAACAGCTATGTGACTCTGTATTGATTGGCAACATGCAATTTGGCTCCATAAAGTCTGGGGAGCAAACTGGGAGTCGAGGGTTTTACCTGTATAACTTCAATGTATCTTTGTTTGCTTACCACAGGAAAAACAATTTAACGAGGGGCAGTTTACAGGATTGATTATAGAGGGCTGCTGAGGCCCAGGCCTTGTACATGCACTGGTAAAACTCAGGCAACAGTTTTTTTTTCTTTTTTTATAAAGTTGGTTTTTAATGACCCATTTGTGATTGAATCCAGAATTTCATAGTCTAAATACCAACTCCATTAAAGTTTGCCAAGAATCTCTAGCTTCGTCTATAGCCACCAACAGAACCCACTGGAAAGATGGGTGGGGAGGGTGGGATGAAGACGTTGCTACTAATTCATTGTTGTGCCTACATAAGATGTCTGATTTTTGTCATTCACTGGTCAATCCAGTCAAAGCAAATCAGTTAAGCCTGGGTACCAACTCTATGGCTATTTTGGTGATACGTCACTAACCAAGCATAACAGGAAGAAGAACCAGTGATTGCCCTCATTTGTAACAATCATTTCATTCCATTCACCAATCACTTATTAAATGCTTACAAGGTACTGTTTCAGGCCCTTGAGATACAAAGACAATAGAAAATAGTCCCTGCCTACAAGGAGCATACATTCGCCTTCAGTGATACAATGTATTCACAAAGAAAATACAAAGTAACATAATATTAAAAAGGAACAGAGTAATAAAGACCGATATTACACACAAAGTCCCTGTGCAATATTATCAGTTGATATTTTTTATTAAATATAGGCTAAGTGAGATTATTAAAGGTTATTTCCATATTTTTTGTAGGAGAACAAAACAGAAGAATCGTTTCTTGAAACTATTTCCTCTGAGAAATTAAACCTTATGAAGTTAATACATGATTCTTTTCTAAACTTCTTCCCATGTCACACCTTTGTAGTGTCTATATATTCATATAATCTTTGTAAAATTTAATAATTTTATTTTTAATTTGTGAAATGAAAAAACATTTCCATAACATAGCAAAATAATAAAAAGATAACTATGCAAATAATTGCAAATCTATTATGAACTTGCCATTCCTTTTAAATAAATTATAAATTTATGATGTAAATTTATTTATTTTTTACTCTCCCCATCATAGAGATGACTATCATTAGACACAAATATGTGTGTATGTGGAAAATAATTTTATACATGCTTCCATTTATCAGTCCTTTCTTGGGATGCAGATAGTGTCTTCCTTCATATGTTCTTTTTTTCGTTAATTTAGGCATTTATAAAAGTCAAAATGACTTAGTCACTCAAAGTTCACATAATCTTAGGAAATTCAGTATAATGTATCTGTTTGAAATACTTCACTTGGTTTGCAGGTCATGAAGGTAAATTTGTGGATTAGTGGGAAAATAAAGAATTGACTTTACCACATGTGTGGAGAAAAACACAGAAAGAGACAGAGACAGAGAAAGAAACAGAAAAGGCAGACAGAGACAAAGACAGGAAAAGGAAGAGAGAAAAAGAAGATGAGAGAGAAAGAGAGACATAGAGGCAGAGGAGAGAATCTTAGCACACTTTTTTTTTTAAACTTGAGTGATTTTTAAATCCTTTCACTCCCCTCCTCCTTCCCATGTTTTGTTTTGTGGACTTTTTTTTTTTTAACCCAGTTCAGGAAAACTGTGATGGACTCAGGTCAAAGCCAAATCATCTAATTTGTACCAGAATCCTTTGAGCACTTATTACAAAATAATAAACAATGAAACAGAAGCATGACATAAAACATAGAAGCATTCAAAAACCTAAACATCGCTTTCCAAGTGTTTCATTTCCCAGGTTCTGGTCTGTCTTTTTTCTTACACATCTCTTTAAATCACCTTGAGATTCTTGGCTTCTTGCCATATTTTCATTCTTGATTTCACAGTAGTAGCATCTGTATTTTGACACTATAGCTCTTGTTATACTTCAATTTTTTTCCTATGAAGATGCTAAATGCCATTTAGTAAAAAAAAAAAAAAAAGATGAAAATATGATTATTAACCCTCTCCCATGCATTCCCATCCACCAATCCACCTTCCCTATTTAGATGCATTAAGCACTAATATGAATTTGATTCTATTTTTTCCCAACCCCTTAGGGATGTTAAAAAGATGGAAATGTAGCTGCTGCTCAGATCTTTCCCATTTCACTGTTTTCTTTCAATTGTAATCCCAGGAACAAAACTCCATGAGTTTTTGTACTTTACTATGGTCAGTGCAAAACCTCTGTGTTTCCAGTATTTGTTGGTTTACGTCTATCTGTTCTGTAGCTCGTATTTTGCTACCAGATTCTTCTTATTCTGTGACCAAGTTGTCTGGCCCTGACACATCTGAAATCTTCACCAAAAGTATCATCTATAATAGGCCTGAGTTTGAAGAGGACAACTCCTTTGTGCTGTCTGTCTGCCTTGGGAAAATGGACTCCATGACATTTGGGGAATGCTTATCTGTACCATAGATTCTCCCCAGGCAACATCTTCTCCAAGATGTAGAGGCTTACCTTTTGGGTTATAGATGCAGGAAATACAGTAGGCTGTGTTTATCTTTCATTAAGATTCCTTTTTGTCACACAAATGTACATGTTGTTTGCCAGCAGGATGAAGGAATTTAGTACTGTGAATCATTGTGATTTATATGTTGACTTTTCCTGTTAAATACCTTATGGAACACAGATTAGATCTCTCTCTCCTTTTATCACTTCCCTAGAATGGGCACCTAGTTATCAGAAATTCATTTGTTAGACCTGGTAACTACCTTCTTACATTTCAAAATTTACTCCTCCCCACCCCCCCCAAATAATTCTTAGAAGGTTCCTCTACTCCCTACCTACCAGGCAAGATGGGGATAACTAGTGATTCATAACTACTCTTCTCTTGACATTAATGACATTTCCATAAGAGTATTAGTTAGGAGGAAATTTTTAAAACAATTTGCCATTTCCAGGTTAATAGGATTGTACCACCACAACTAAATCTAGTGAACAAAGAGTCATTTCTTGACAATGCAATATTATACCCTCCAGGTTTCTTGTAAACTATTAAGGTATATTGGGTAGGCTCAGGAAACTTTACTAGAAAATTACAGAGGTCAGTCATGTAGTCAGTCAACAAGCACTTATCCAGTGCTTACAATGTATAAGGCACTGTGCTAAATACTGAGAAAAGAAAGACAAATATAAAATAGAATCTCTGTCCTCAAATAGTTCACATCCTAACATGTGACTGGCTAGATATCTACAAGACACATACAGGATAATTTGAAAGTAATCTGAGCAGGAAAATATGAAAATTGAAGAAGACTGAGAAAGACTTTTTACAGAAGGTAGAATTTTAGTTGAGACTTAAAGGAAGGTGAGAAGAGCATTCCAGGTATGGGGGACAACCAGCAGAAAGGCATTGAGTTGGAAAATAAATTTTCTTGTCCAAAGGATAAGGACAACACTGTCATTGGATCTTAGAGTATTGGAAGAAAGTACAATATAAGATTAGAAATGCAGGAAGGTTAAGAAGGACTTTAAAAGTCAGGTGAATTTATATTTGATGCTGGAGGTAGTGGCTACTTGTGTTTACTGAGCATGTGTGGATGGGAGGGAGTAACATGGTCAAAACTTTAAGTTAGGAAGATCACTTTTGTAGCTGAGTAAAGGATGAATTGGGGCAGTTCAGTGGTTCAGTGAATAAAGTGCTAGGCCTGGTGTCAGAAAGATCTGAGTTCAAATATGGTCTCTGACACTTACTAATTATATGGCCCTGGACAAGTCACTTAACCCTATTTGCCTCAGTTCCTCATCTTTAGAATGGGGACACAGGAGAAAGAAATAACCAACCACTCTCATATCTTTGCCAAGAAAACCCCATGGACTGGGTCATGTAGAATCTGACACTACTGAACAACAACAACAAAAGATGGATTGGAGTTGGAAGTGACTTGAGGTACAGAAATCACAAGCTGAAGGTGTTTTAGAATTATTAGAAGGACCCCATGGACATGTGCACAGCTTATATAATTATGCTTAATTTGTATGCATCTGTATTATTGTTATGACAAGGCTTTAAAAAATCAAACTTAGATAAATGTTTAAAATTGCATCCCCCATCAGGCATTCTTCCCAAAGAAAGTATGAACATGATATTAACTTTTAAAAAAGTAGGTATGGGACTGTCCTTGGCAGGTTTTAAGTGTTCACTTCAATGCTCAACTCATCATAAAATAAATATGTACAGGGTCCATGGAGAGCAGAGGTTTTTGGTATTAAAAATATGTACATTTATAAAAAAAGTCACATTAAAGTAATATCTTGTTGTACCTCCCTGTATGTTCCTTTGGGGATGGCTACTGACCTTGCTGCAGTTCTGATCTGCATAAATTATACTTCTCTCTTGAAATGATAATTTCTTGATTTTTCTCTTTTCTTCTTCACAAAGTAATATAATTTCAGCTTCTGTGTATCCAGAGGGGCATGGACCAGAGAGAGGAACGTAGCAAAATGGGACAGTGTGAATGATGGAGATAATGAGATATAACAGGAACCTTGAAGAATGCAAAGCCATTTAATATTTAAATAGCATCTGCAATATGCAACGTGCTGAGCCAAGTGTGGGAAAGACAAAACTAGAGAGACAACAGTCCCTACTTTCAAAGAGCTTACAAGATAAAGGAGGAAAGATAAGGAGCATTTTAAGGTTTGCAAAACACTTTCCATATATTATTTCATTTTATCCTCACAACAACACTGGGAGGTAAGGGCTTTTTCTCTCCCCGTTTTACAGATAAAGAAACCAAGTCAAGGAGAGATTAAGTGACTTGCCTGGTATCGCACATCTCATAAATGTCTGAGACAGGAATTGAACCAGTATGTTTCTAACACCAGGTCCAGGGCTCTATCCACTATACCACTTACTTTCCCTGGTAGATACAAATAACTTGATAAGAGAGAGTCTCAAGTCTGATGGTAATATCTGGGCAAAGGTGGTAGGTAGGTGGTGGTGTGGGAATTTTTATGGAGGAGCCAGGCCTTAAAGGAAAGGAATCACTTCAGTAGATGTATATGGGGAGGGAGAACATTTGTCTCAAACTTGAAGAACAACATGAGTAATGTCAGGATAGGCATAATAGGTGGTCAATGGAGATTAGATCTGGTTGAATGAAACAAAGAATATAAAATGGAGAGTGTCTGGGATAAGGCTGAATATTTTGGGTGGAGCCATATTAGGAATGCCTTGAATGTATCCATTTATTTAATAATCATTTAAGTGTCTACTTTGTATCAAGTCTTGTGTTAGTTTGCAGAGATACAAAGATAAGAAATGAAATAGTAATTGCCCTCAAGGAACTTACATTGTATTAATGGGGAACAACATGAGCATAGTAATCACAAAGAACATACAAAGTAGCTACAAAGTAATTTCAGGGTGTGTAGGGGGAACACAACTGGGTGAATAAGCTTCCTATAGGGCACAGGTTCTGAACTTGGTGTCCATTAATTTAAAAAAATTAGTATGAATCCAGTTTGGTCATAGTAAGTTACACTCTTGCTATATTTCCGATAGTGTCTCTCTGTGGAGATTTTATATAATATTCAAAAAAAATGTTAGTGACTTTGGCCTATGCTTTGTTTCATCTGTCTCTCACTGGCTATCAGGACCACATTCTTGTTACAAAAGAAGTTTGTTAAAATGTTTTCTATTTCTTTCATTGAGCTTAATTTTTGTGGTATACATAGTAAATGTTCTTTAAATATTTGGTAGAATTTGCTTGTAAATACATCTGCTCTGAGTTTATTTATTTTTTGTTTTAGCAGGAAGTGTATAGTTTGATCAATTCCTTCCCTCCCCCCTCAGATTTGGTTAATTAAAATCTCATTTTCTTGTTTCTGTTTTAGTTTGGATATTTCACATTTTTGCATGTACTCTCATCAACTTACTTTGAAATCTCAGGTTTGCTACTACACAGTGTTTTCTGCTCTATTTTTGACTTATGTTCCATTATGAATCCATCTTGTTTATTTATTTTTTTTGGTAATTTTGTTCCCCTTCCTTTGATTAGGTTAGCTAGTGACATAAATTAGAAGATAGTACATCTAGAATTCAGACTTGTTTGAGATTATCCAGTCTGGTCTCTTTGTTTTACAGAAAAGGAAAATCAATTATATTAGGTGACTTAAGTTGTTTTTGTTGTTTAATAATTTTTCAGTCCTATCTGACTCTCCATGACCCCTTTGGGGGTTTTCTTGACAAAGATTTGGGAGTGGTTTGCCATTTCTTTCTCCAGCTTATTTGACAGATAAGGAAATTGAGGCAAACAGGGTTATTAAGTAACTTGCCCATTGTTACACAACTGGTAAGTGTCTGAGGCCAGATTTGAACTCAGGAAGAAGAGTTTTCCTGGAGTTTGGCACTCTATCCACTGTGCCACCAAGCTGCCTTGGGTTGAATGACTTAAGGCAAAGTTAAACAGGTGGTAAGCAATGAAGGTGAGGTTGCAATCGAGGTTTTCTGACGTCACAGGTAATTCTTTTACCAAAGTACCCTAAACTAGCTCTTAGGGTTAATACGCTCTAACGTTCATTTTCTTATTTCATTTTGGCAACAAATATTATTATCCTCATTTTACTGATGAGAAAGCTAAAACTTGGAGAAATTAAATGATATCCATGATCACACCCAGAAGATGCAGGATTTAAATACAAGACCATTGAGTCCAAAGTCAGCACTCTTTTCTGTTATGTCACTCTATCTTCAGGGCTGTCGAAATGGAAGTTGAGTAGACACCATTGGATTATATAGATTTAGATCTAAAAGGGACCTTAAAGGCCATTTGGTTCAACTTTATTTTACAGATGAGGGCAGTATGGGAAAGGGAGGCTAAATGATTTACCCAAGGTCACATGGGTATTACGTGAAATAGGTGGGATTAGAACTGAGTTCTACCTGACTTCATGGTCCTGTGATAGGAAGACAAGACATGCGGACACAGTGCATGCAGTGCAATGGTTCTCAAAGTGTGATCTGGAGACCTATGGGCCCTTTTCAGGAGTCCACAAGGTCAAAAATATTTTTATAATAACATGAAAATGTTTTTATTATAATATGGTAAATATCAATAGGTATAACCCACACAAACAAAAGCTCTTTTTGGGAGATCCTCAATAATTTTTTTTGGAGGCAATTTGGGTTAAATGACTTGCCCAGGGTCACACAGCCAATAAATGTCTTAAGCCAGATTTGAATTCAAGTCATCCTGATTCCAGGGCTTGTGCTTTATCCACTACAACACCTGGCTGCTCCCTTCTCAGTAATTTTTAAGAGTTTAAAGAGGTTATGATACGACAAAATTTGAAAATTGCTGGTACGGTGGAAAAAGCATTGGGTTTGGGCCAAATCAGAATTTGAAGTCAGGTTTTTGGATTTCTAAACCAGTATCATTTTCCTCTGCACCATATATGTACTTGTGATGCCTATGTGGGACTGGATGTGAAAGATATTGTAGAAGTAGAAATGACATGACTTCTCAACTGATGGGATGCTTAGGGTGTTAGTGAAGAGAGACTCAAAAGCTTGGTGACCAGGAGGATATGTTGTGCTATTAACAGAAATAGAGAAGTTGGGAGAGGACATGGGGATGTGAATATAGGCTTCAGAAGGAGGAAATAGAGTGATAGAGATGAGTAGGACATCATGTAATAGGTGCCTTGAAAGAAAAGCAAACCATAAGAGATAGCTGTTGCTATGAAAATTTAAGTCTTTGTCCGAATGCACACAAAGATGAAGAACGACCTGACCCTTTATCCTGTCTCCATGACTGTGAAACTAACAAGGGAGTTGTTCATTTGTTTCAGTTGTGTCCAACTCTTTGTAACCCCCATTTGGGATTTTCTTGCCAAAGATACTGTAGTGGCTTGCCATTTTCTTCCCCAGCTCATTTTACAGATGAGGAAACTGAGGCAAACAGGGTTAAGTGACTTGTCCATGGTCACACAGTGAGGCCTGATTTGAACTCACAAAAATGAGTATTCCTGATTCCAGGCTCAGTACTCTATCCACTGCTACAACAAGTTGCCTAAAAGGGAAGTTGCAACCTTTTTTTGTTTCTTTTGAAAAAACAACACATTAAAAAAAAAGGAAAAAAACAACACATGAACAAGTGCTTTATTGCCACCTCATTCCCACTCTGTACCCACCAAGATATGAAAAGGACCAGGGGAAGTTTTGAGTATGTTGGGTAGTTCCTATATGGTAGCTATACAGAAAGATGTGGATAATAATCAGAGAGATTGTGAATAATAATAATAATTAGAATTTATATAGTGCTTTGGAGTTTTCAAAGATCTTTACAATCTCATTTTATCTTCATAATAACCCTGATAGGTAAGTGCTACTATTATTCTCATTTTTACAGATGAGGAAACTGAAGAAGATAGAGATTAAGTAACTTTTCCAAGGTTATACGGGATTAAACACCTGTGGCCATATTTGAACATGTCTTTCTAACTACAAGTCCAGCACTCATCCATTGAGCTACTCTACTCTCCAATACCTTTCTGAGTCAATGGATGAACTATCATACTCATGGGATCGCAGATCAATTAAAGTATCTAAATATTTTAAAGAGATTGACTACCCTACCTCTTGGCTAGTAGGCTTCATCATTGGCTTTCTGGAGACATGATGAATCAACATTAATAGCCAGAATTCTTAGGTTATTTGGTTCAAAAGTTGTTTTCAAGGAAGTTTTTCCTTACAGTATTATTGCTCTGGCATTTTTCTTTTCTGCTTACTTCAATTCACACTACCCAAGATTCTCTATCATTGTTTTCATAATTTCTCATGGCAAAAAAATATTCCAATATTCCATCCCATTCACAGATCACAATTTGTTCAACCATTAATCAATGGATGGGCACCTTAGATTCAAATTCTTTGCTCCCTTGTTTATTCTCCCCATAAAGATTGGAAAGTTTGTTTTACTTGTTATTCCTTCCTGGTTGTTATTCTCCCTCTTAAACCAATCTCTCCCAATTCCTGCCTATTTCTCTGTTTAGTTTGTTGGATTTCTATACAAAACCCTGTATTTTTCAACCTCCTTTTGTCCATTTCAAATGAAAAGAAGGTTCATCTGATGCTCATTCCCACCACCCCTTCCTCCAATGATTATATACTCTTCCCATTATAACACTGTGTTACAATAATTGCTCTTTTTAAGCTTAGGAGATGATATAATGGCTTCAAAGTTCTATCACTCTCATAAGCTTAGTTTTTTTTTCCATGAAAAAAAAAGAGTTTATTATAATCATCCTGAAACCCCAGGTAGGGATATTCCAAAATTTTAGTCAGAGGTTGGATTCTCTGCCTACCTTAACTAATTATAGATATCCATACTTAATTCCTGGCCTCTTTGTGGCAAACTAAATTTGCCTGTGTGGCAAACTAAAATTTAGTTTGCCGCACAGGTAATAAAATATCCCATTTTCTGTGTATAGACCAGCAATAGGAGGGAAAGTTAGTGAAAGAGTTGACTTTTCTCGGGACTTCCCTCAACCTTTGTCTTCTGCTCCAAGATGCCTGTAGAGCTAATGACTTTCTTCAATATTTTCTTTCTCTGCCATGGCTCAGTCCTGCCTTTTACTTCATATGCTAGAATGTCATGTTTGCCTCAGTCTCTAAAATCCATTCCTTCTCACCTTGATAATCAGAAATGTTTCCTGGGTCACAGCCAAGTTTCCTTGGTCTACATAAAGAATTCTTGTTCACTTCATTTTCACTTCATTTGAGAGGACTTAAATGTACTTAGTATAATACCTATGAGATTGACCATTTACTTCCTTTATTTAAGGAAGGAATGTTGAATAATTCAATCATCTCACCCTTAAAACACACCTGCCAATTATAAGAATGAACAAGTTCTAGCTCCCTTCTTCCTTTCTATACAAGGATATTCCTTTTAGTCTCCTTTCTCTTTCCCTTCTTAAAACCCTCATATTAGAACCAACTTACACCAAAGACCCCTATTTTTCTTATTTGAATCTCTCAGTAGCCTTTGAGGACATTAAAATTTCTGAAGGGACGTGTTTCTTCTTTATTCTTAGAATACTTGTGCTACATCATCATATAGCCCCTTCCTACTGTTCAAATAAATTTCCCTTTTTATAATTCTCTTGACTCTTGTGTTTACATTTCAAAGTTTCTATTCGTCTTCAGTCTTTTCATCAGAAATGTTTGAAAATCCTCTATTCCATTAAAGATGCATCTGGCTTCCCCTCTCCAACCCATCCTAGGATTATACTCAATTTTCAGGATTATTTCAATTATTCTTGACAGTAAGCCTATATTTTTTACCTTTCAAAATATTACTTTCCAGGATCTTCTTTTATTTGTAATATAAACTGTTAGGACTTGTTAGATCCTGAGTGGTTTCTTGATATTTGAATTGTTTCTTCTGGATGTTTTACACACACACACACACACACACACACACACACACACACACACACACACACACACACACACACGTAGAGTAATTGTTCAGTTGTTTCAGTTATGTCTGACTCTTTGTGACCATAATTTGGGTTTTCTTATTAAATATACTAGAGTGGTTTGCCATTTCCTTCTCCAGCTCATTTTATAGATGAGGAACTGAGGCAAACCTGGTTAAATTACTTGCCCAGAGTAAGTGTCTGAGGTCATATTTAAACTCAGTTCTTCCTGACTCCGGGCCTGGTGCTATAAGCACTGAGACACTTAGCTGTCCCAGTTTGTAGCTACATTGCATCATTACCAATAGAATATCTTAATTGAAAAGACAGACTCTGAGGGCAAGATGCATATTGTAATAACTGAAAGCACAGTATAGTTTCCAATCATAATTTAAACTTCTATCCCCTTCCTATTTGGTCTTGAGACTATCTCATTGCCTGTTTGCAGTATATGTTAAATATATCAAAGAATCAATCAGTCAGCTAGCTCTCTGTACAGAAAGTAAGTGTGTACTGTGTGCCAAGTGCAGTGCTAATAATAAATTAAAACTCACAGGTCATCAAGTCCAATCTCTCCCCAAGTTCCATAACCAAAATGCCTTGGTCAAGGTCACAGTTATTATTAACTAGTTATCACTATCATCATGACCACCATTGTTGACTAAAAACATTCATAATCTAGAAAAATTCGTAAGCTTTTTCTATGTGGCTTATACAATTGAACTTTTTTGAGTGGTCACATATTCAAATTAAATCCACAAATGTTTCTTTTGTATCTACTTTGAAAAGTAAGTGTGTCAGGTGCTAGGAGTATAAAGATAGCAACTGACACAATCTTTGCTCTTATGGAGACTACATTTTATTGTAAAAATGTTGAAGAGAACTTGTTTTGTGCTAAGGCTTAGCACAATGTCATCTTCATGTAGGAACATATGGAGAACATCATCTGTTCCATTTGGACTTTATATACACCATTTCCTATGACAGCGTTGTATACCTCAAGTGATCATGTCTCTCTGTTTTATGCCCTGGTATTGATAATCAAAGAACTATTTAAAGCATAGAAGACACCTTGCTTTCCTCTACAAATTAAATGATTTAGGGGTTTAGGGGTTGAGGGTTTTCTTCCTTCCTTCCTTCCTTCCTTCCTTCCTTCCTTCCTTCCTTCCTTTCTTTCTTTCTTTCTTTCTTTCTTTCTTTCTTTCTTTCTTTCTTTCTTTCTTTCTTTCTTTCTTTCTTTCTTTTCCTTCCTTCCTTCCTTCCTTCCTTCCTTCCTTCCTTCCTTCCTTCCTTCCTTCCTTCCTTCCTTTCATGTATATTTGGAATCAGCAAACAATAAATACAATAGGACCTTGTATCTCTCTAAACCTCTTTTCATAGTCACAATGACTAAAGGGAGTGTAATCTCTCTATAGTGGTAAGCTATTCCTGGTGTCTATTTTCCCTGTTGTAAAATCTTGGTTTAATAAGAAGCCCAACAAGGCCTTACAACAAATCGGTCTATTCTAGGAGATCTGCATTCTTCAAATTATTGGCAATCTTTAACTTAAATTGATTCAATTTTCAAGTCTCACATTTCAGTCAATAGTCATTTACATCCATGTAAGCAAATCATACCTCTTACAACAGGTAGGTAGCATACAAAGAAACTTGAATCAGTAAGACTGTTTCATATAAACTATTAATGTTCCACCTAGCATCTATCCTTAATTTGTCTCATAGCCTTTTCCTCTTACCCTCTTATTTCTGGGTCAACATCAGCAGGTAAAAATATATCTTTCCAAATGAAAGTTTCTTTATAATGGATTCTTTTCTTTTTTAAAAAATTGATTTGTTTACTTACTTTTAGTTCACAAGATTCAGTTCCAGAATCCCTTGAGTTTCAAGTTTTCTCCCTTCCCCTTCCTCCCCCCCCCTCAATGTCAGCATGCAGTCAAGTATAGAATCTGCAAATACTTTCACATTGGACAGTAGTCTGGTTGTACAGAAGGGTTGTAACCAATGGAGTGGACAATAGGAAAAAGGAAACAAAACCAAACATGGAAAAGAGCGATAGCATGTAGATTGCTTCATTCTCCATTTAAACTCTGTTCTTTCTAGATCTTTCTCTGAATGTAGGTGTCTCCTTCCATCCTGAGACTTGTAGAGTTGTCTTATAGCTCTGTGTTGCTGAGAAGAGTCCAGTTTATCAAGGCTGGTCGTCACACATACGATGTGTCTGTGATTGTGTACAGGTTTTGCCT
>JAQQSU010003226.1:0-14428 GCA_028627135.1 Pseudochirops cupreus | reverse complement strand
GGATCCAGGCCGCTCAATGCGAGAGCCCTTGCCTGAGAACAATTGCTCAGTCCCCCTGCTGCCTGCAGGCCATGGGCGGGAAGCTGCAACGCCAAGGCGGGTGCAAAACCTGTGCCTTTCGCCTTTCCGCTCTGGAGGCCTTCCAGCTGGACTGCTTACCTCCCCCTTTCACAAATCCCACTCGCAGCTGCTGCTAATCTGCTCACCTGAGAGGCTCCTCAGCTCCTCCCATCCAGCCGCCCCTGGGGCACAGCCTCGGCTTCAGGCCAGGCTGGTTTTGGTTCGCAGTGTTGATATGGTTCCTCATAGCTGAGCTGACTTTAGTGGAAAGTATCTTTGTGTGCATTTTGGAGTTCCAGGATTAGTTTACAATCCTATTTTGTGCGTATTTTGGGGTGGCTATGTGAGAGCTGCGATATGTTGCTGCTGCTACGCCACCATCTTGGCTCTGCCCCCTACTAATATATAATTTGCTGCAAAATATTTTCCTAATCACATTTTGATTATTATAGACATCATCATCATCACCTTTACTATTATTGTTTTTTTTTAATTAGCCATTATCTGAATTATCTTTGTGCCCCCTCCCCCATTCTTAATCCAATCCAGCCTTATAAACTTTTTGTTGTTGTTGTTTTTGGTGAATTTAATTCAATAGTGCACTCTTTGGAAGAGAAAGGGCATGGGGAGATATGGAAGGGAAAGTAGAAGGTACAGAAGGAGTGATGGAGGGAAGAAAAAAAGGAAGGAAAGAGGTAGAGGAAAAGAAAGATAGAAAGGAAACAAATACAATCTAGTCTCTGGTATAAATGCTTGCATTCTCGTATCTATAAATACATAAAAGATATTCTACATATTGTATGATTCTAATATCTAGTTCAACATGTATATAATGTCAGCATATTTGTAACTTTCATGTGGTCTCTTTTTAAAGGTAATAGTGAATTTAAAAGCTTCCTGCTGGAATAATTCATGAGACATTTTTTGTTAAGAAAAAAAAAAGTATACAAAGCAGGGATATTAGCTTATAGGCAACTCAGGATCACATGGAGATAAACTTGTGAGTTAATAGCAATCTTAGAATTTGTTTAGTTCAGATCTTCACTTTTAAGGTCAAGAATGCCAGACTACTAAATGAAGTAAGTTGCTGTAATAGTAATGAAATTTGAATATCCCTTTGTGTTGGAAAACTGACAGGTAGCACCTAGTTTCAAATTAAGCCTCTGTTAAAGAAACAGAAGGTATGAACCCATGTTGCTGATGTAATAGGAAGGGGCTGAACAGGGAGGAGCTATACCATATTTAAGGAAGAACACAAGCGAAACAGTCAGAATTTCCTGGGGTAAGCATCATGGAGGCAAGGCAGCTGCTACTAGACTGAAGACTGAACTCAGAATTGAGAAGAATTGAGAAGAGGAATGAGAATTGAGAACTGAGACAGAATTTCTTGAATCAAGCCACGTAGAGGCTGGATAAAGTGATTTTGATTTTGAGAATGGAGCTTATGGTTCTGAGGATTTCCAAGGTGCTGAGGAGCTGCTGAGGATTTCCAAGGGCCACCTGGAGCTACTGAGGATTTCTGAGGGTCAGCAAGAGCTGCGGAAGACAGAGGAAGCATGACTGTGGTGCCAGTATTTTGTACAAATGTTGTTGTGACTTTGTTAATGTGTGTGAATGTTATTGTGGCTTTGTTAAGCCTTATCTTTCCAGGAACAGAGGCTGTGAAGGATTTGAGATGGACTGAATACTGTGAACTCCAATGCGGAGCAGGAACTGCACAGAGAGCTACACAAGGAACTGTTTGCCTTTGAACCCAGGTGTCAGTTTGGTGGATTCAGGTAAGAGCTACTTGCCTCAGGTCAAGATGAAAAGATCTCTCTGTGGGCACTGAGTAGTGACTGATAAAAATGTCTTAGTAGTGACTAATGAAATAGGGTACTGAGTAGTGACAGATAGAATTGTAAGGTGGTGTGATTGACTAAACGAATGTACTACCCAGTGGTGGAGTACTTTGACTTTTGTACTTTGTGTCCCTTAAGGAGGCCTCCTTAAGGATGATTGACTGGTTGAGCTACTAAAGAATTAAGTTACTAAATGATTGTACTTTGTGGAAAACTATGTGACCACTTTGGTGAAAACTATGAGGCCATTTTAGTGATAAGCTGTCGAGTTGTGACATGACGAATGCTGTATTTTGATTTTCTGTGATAAGTTGTAACATTGTGTATGTTGTACCTTGGTTTTCTGTGAATGTTTTGCTGATTTGTTATTGAATAAACAGAGAGCTTGCTGTATTATCTAACCTGAACTTCGAAAGTAGTTCACAGCACCTCTGGAAAGCTGCTTGTTCTTGGCTTTACGCTTGCTAAATGTCAAACTGGTAATAAGTGGCAGGGCAGGGGCCTAAACCTGAGCTTCTTCAATACTTGAACTTCTGGTTCCTGCTTGTAAGAAAGTAATACACATTTGTTGGGCATACTCAGTTCATCTAAGATGAATACACCCATTTGGGAGATAGCTGAGACCTAATTTCCAATTTTCATTGACTATGACAGTAGAATAGGCTGCATAAATTAAATTATTTGACTGTTGTAGTCTGCTGTCTCTCTCTTCCTCCCTCTTCTTTCTGTCTGTCTGTCTCACTCACTTTCTTTGTCCTTGTATTTGTCTCTGTTTCTGTCTGTCTCTGTCTTCCCTTCCGTTCCCTCCCATCCCTCCCCTCCCTTCCCTTCTCTCCTCTTCCTTCCCCTCTCCTTCCTTTCCCTCCCCTTTCCTCCCCTCCTCTTCCCTCCCTTCCCCTTTCCCTCCTTTCCTCTGTCTTCCCTTCCCCTCCCTTTTCCTTCCCTCTCCTCCCCTAAAAAAGTAGAGTGAACTGTCTTGGGAAGTGGTAGAATTCCACTTTGAGATTGTCAAGCAATATATTGAAAAAATCCTTATTTTTTTTGTGGATAGGACTAGATGGTCTTAAATACCTGTTATGTCTGATATTCTATAATTCTCTGAAATAATTATCTAACATAAGGGGGGAAATAAAAGACATTTAAGAATGGTAAGATAAATATTTGGATATTTGTGGGAAAGCAAACAACCACAAGAGTTAGAATTTCCTTCAGTTGACATTTCCAAGAATATTCCAATCCCACAGAGTTTTGGATTAAAGGACTTCTTTTGTTTCTAGATTACACATTTGGCAAGGTGCTAGTATAGTTCATAGAGTGGATGATATAATGGAATGCCAATAATCTGAGAAGTAAGATCATTGTATCATAAGCAATATGGAGATGTAATGGGAGGAGGAAGCATCCCAAGCTTCCATTGTAATGACATCAATTTGGAGGCAATGTCTTAAATTGTGGTGATGTGGATACAAGGGTGCCCTAAAAGCTGAGTTGCCCTTTCATTGGTTTATCCTCTAGAGGCACTCTAAAATACAGAGGTGCCGAAGGATTGAGTTGCTCATTCCCTGGAGATCTAAAGTTGCCCCTTACCTTGAAATACCACAAAACTTCCCCTGGTCTTAAAATTCCTTGTCTCTCTCATCCTGGGCCATAAAAATTCCCTTATCTCCCTTATCTTGTGTCATTCATTGTCCTCATCCAGTGCCCTTATCTTGCAAGACTTATCTTGTCTCTAAATGTCCAACTCCCTTTAGAAACCCTAAAACTTACATCACCATTCTATAGGCTGTATAGCTTTGTACCTATATAAGTCTAGTCCTTGTCCTATATCATTGCCTTTGTTTAGCTTCATGCTAAGTCTCAGGCCCACATGATTTGGGGTTAATAAATCTCCCTTTGGCTAAAGAGAAAGTCTGATTGAATACCTTCAAACAATCTGGACCAGCTCTCCCAACCCTGAACCCCAACATTGGTATGGACAACGTTTGCTTGAAATGTGAATTCTTGGGCGCAAATCTCCTTTATGGGAAAAATAGGTCTGATCAATTTGTTTGCCCTTTAGAGTCATGTATTCATTGATGCTGAATTTCTTTGCTTCATTTATCTCACTGCATCACTTCATTTCAATGCAAGTAATTCAATCTCTATTGACATTAATTGGAGTGTTTAGACATTATGAAGGTTTTCCCTAAAATCCAGGATAAAAAAGCACGACATTTATGGGAACGAAAAAAAAAAGGCCAAATATACAATATGTCCTATAATTACTTAAAGTTGTTTGACTAGATGCACACTGCAGGTCAAAATAAGAAAACTAAAATAATTAATTCTGCTTTTTTTTTATTACTGCTAAATCATAGGAGTGGTCAACGTTTTCCATCTGTACTGTAAAATGAAAACCCTTTGCATTTGATTATGAAAACAATAAAAATCAAGATTTTGAAAGTAACTCTAATCTATTCAAAGCACTGTGTAATACACTGGGGATACAATGGCAAAAAGCAAAAGTTAATGTCCCCAAGAAGCGTACATTATACAGGAAAAATACGTTATGTACACAAATATAAATGTAAGATATCGTGAGGAGTAAATAATCATTAAGGACTTGGAAACAAAGTATACCAGAGAATAGAGGAAACTTTAAAGAATGAGTGGTAACTAAGTATAATTTTTGAGAGGTAGATTAAGGATTGATTGTAATCCAGGCCTGAGAGACAATCTCAGAAAAAGAACAGAGACATAGGTGATAGGTTATTGAATTAGTAGAATATCAATGAGATCAGTTTAACTGTATTTTAGAATGTGGGAAAGTTAATAACTTAAAGTAACAGTGGAAAGGCATTCTGAACCCATATTGTATAGAATTCTTAAAGTCTGGAGATCATCTTCTAAAAGTCATAGGTAACCTCTGAAGACTTTTGAGCTAAGTAGTAACATAACCAGGGATATGCCTCAGGAAGGGTCAATTTAGTTCAACAACTATTTAAAGACATGGCAGGTACTATGCTAGATTCCAGGGATATAAGTACAACATAATTCCCTGACTTGAGTGAACCAACTAACTAAGTTTGATAGTGATTTCAATAGTAGAAGTTAAGGGGTATAAAGACACCAAATTAGAGTGGTTGGATTAGTGAATGGAGAGACTTCTCAGAGGATATTGTGAGGACTGAATGAAAATGGCTTGACAACTAATGACATTGGTTATCCCTCCTCAGGGATGGAAGATAAAGAGTCAAAATGGACTGAATTTACAAAGATGGGCAACAGGAAGTATGGTGGTGCCTTCAAGAAAAAAGAATAGGAAAATTCAGAGAAATAGATTTGAGGGGGAATTATAATCAGTTCTATTTGGTTTAAAATGAGTCATATAAGATTTCCATATGAATTCTTGAAGTGTAAAATTTTCTGGAAAAAAAAACACATAGCTACATGCACCCATCACATTCTCATTGAATACAGTGATATTGCTGAATTTTTTTTAGATGTGGCAGCCTTCCTCATATAGAGACATAGTCACCATCTGCTGTATTGGAGAGGGATTAAAGTGCTTCTACCTCATTCAGTTGAAGTAAAAGTCCTCAATTCAGTGGTTGTCTGAGCCAAAAATTCCTGTGCAAGTTTTCTACTTCCTGACTTCCCTAAATGTGACTGCAGTAGTGTATTATTTAGGCCTGTCCTATTAAACCAGTTCACTCAGAGAGAATTTGCTAAGGAAATATCAATGGTGTATTTCTGTTTTACTTTCACACAGTGTTCCTTTTTGTCAAATCCAAGATTTTTATCCAGGATATTTAGTGTTTTTTCATGTCTGATTTTCTTACATAATAAAGTAACTTATATGGTATTAAACCTATGTTATATAATAATGTTAACTAATGTAACCAGTGTTATTCTTGCCTACCCCTAGTTTCCCCCTAAAGTGAGACATAAGTCAATTAAGTGCTTAAACTTTTGTAGATCCTAGTAATACACAATGACAAAGCAGTAATTATAGTCAAGAGAGACCGCTATTTGCATCCCAGCTTTATTGCATATTAGCCATGTGACTCTGAACAAATCATACCTTTTTGTGAGTCTTGATTTCCTCACTTATAAAACTAGAATAACCATTGCTTGATCTGCCAGCCTCACAAAGCTATTATGAGGAAAATACTTGTCAGCATTAAAGTGCTATATAAATCTCAATTGGTATTGAATTTGAGTAAACAATTCATCACACATTTATTAAGCACTTGTTATTTTATGGTATTGTGCTAAAATGCTGAGATTAGTATAAAAAAAAGAGGGAAAAATGCTCTCCCTTTAGGGAGTTTGCCTTCCACATAGTAGATAATATATTCAAAGATGTTTTGTTTTGTCTTGGGTCTGGATCTATAAGAATATTTTTGCAGGTAGTTCTGAGTGAGGAAACCCCCTCTCCCAAGGAAAGTTGAAATCTTTCTCTGTCTCTAACTCTCCATCAGATAAATAGATAGATAGATAGATAATAGATAGATAGATAGACAGATATACGTATAGATAGATATACAGATATCTATATATATATATGCACATACATACATGTATATATCATGTGTGTACACACATATACATACATGCATATGCACACACAAACACAAACATAAAATGTGCATATGTGTGGTGTGTGTGCATGCATGTTTGTGTGTGTGTGTGTGTGTGTGTGTACTCTTTAAAACATTGCCTAGGAGCATTGATAGGTCAGGTAACTTGCCTAGGGTTCACAGAGATGATCTCTGTGTCTGAGGACAAACTAGAATCACATATTATTGACTACAAGTTTGACTTTTTGTTCACTAGCTGTCATTTATATAGAACTTTAAGATTTGCAAAATGATGTACAAGCATTAGCTCATTTGATCATCATAACAACCTTGAGCATATAAAGAAAATATAAAATAAATTGATGGAGAGAGATAACTAAGATTGGAAGGGTAGTATAGAAACAGTTTTGTGCCATAGATTGAGCTGTTTCTTGATTGAAGTTGGGTGTTCTCCCAGGCAGAGGTAAAAAGCAAGGGAATCCCATGTGTGGACATATGCATGCAAAAGGGTGCAAGAGAGAAAATGACAGAAAAAAGTCAGAAAGTTAAACAGTTTCACTCAAATGAACAGTCCATTATTGCCCTTTTTGTAGATTATGATCTCCTGGGTACATATGTGAAGGAACCCAGGGAATGATAGAATTAGGGAATCACAGAATGTGATATGAAAGTTAGAAGAAATCATTGCATTAAAGGAATCCTCACTATAATATATGTGACAATATATGTGTTCTACTTGAAGATCTCTAAGCAGGAGGAAACCACCTATCAAGCCTATTCCACTTCTGGACCACTCTAATTGGCAAGATTTTTCTAGACATTAATCCTAAATTAACTTCTCTGAAACTTATATCCACTACTCCTGATTCTGTCTTATGGATCCAAATATAATAAGTCTAATTTTTCTCCTAATGACAGCCCTTAAAATAATTAAAGACAGCTATCATATCTCTTTTCCTCTGGGATATGGCATGTAATGTGTCATGGACTCAAGGTTCTTCTCAATCATGGTTGTTAATCCAAAAATAAATCTGGGATTTTTCATCAACTGCAAGATCAATATCAGTAAATATGTGATGTGGAAGCCAAAAAACTGATCCTATCTTGACCTACAAGGCCCACTATACTCTCCCCTGGTCAAATTCAATCTATAGTATCGTGTTCAATTCTGGACACCAAAGTTTAATGACTATATTGATATTAGACTAAGTGCACAAAGAATAATAACTGCATGATGAGCTTCGAGTACATGTCATATGATCCTTATACGTCATGGAGTCAAGGTTTGTCACCATCCCAGTTGACTTCCTCTGCATGCTTTTCAGCTTATCAATCACCCAATTAAAACATAGCACCCACAATGGAACAAAATACTGAAGATAGAGCAGAGTGTAGTGAGACTGTCACCTAATTTTGAATATAAAACTATCTAAACTTCCACAGTTATATACTTCTCTACCTCTTAGGGAGCTCCATGAATACATGATACATGTACATGAATAATAAGACTTTATGAAATACTTAATTGACTTAAGGCATTTTCCTAAGCATTGGGGCTACAAAGAGAAAACTGAAACCATCCATGTCCTCAAAGAGCCTATATTCAATAAGAGAGAGACATCATAAACAGTGAATTGTAAGTATTTAACAGATACATGTTAATTGCTTGATTGTTATACACAAATAAATTGACATGTGGCACACATGTGAAACAAAAGAGATTTGAATGGAAAGACACTAGTAGTGACAGTAGAAAGGGGTGCCAGATAAACCACCTTAAGAAGACAGCATTTGGGGTAATTCTTTTTTTAAAAAAAGACTATAAATTCCACGTGGCAGAAATTTAGAGGGAGAGAGAGCACTGCAAAAACGGGGAACAACTAGTGCAAAGACACAAAGATGAGAGATTGAGGTTTATGCGTGAAGGACAGCAAGTAGACCAGAATAGTTAGATGACAAAACGCCTGAGAGAAGTAATGTGTAAGATGACCTCAGAGTCAGGAAAGGACCAAATTGAAAAAAAAAAAGTTTTAAATGACAAAATTAGGTGTTTATATTATATTTTTATTTGAATATATGCTATTGTGACAACATGTGAACTTATATGGCCTTGATCTTATTCACTACAAAGAAGTTGGATGTGATTATTTGGCCTTCAATGCTTTCATACACTATATTCTTTTACAAATCTTCATCATAAATATAGTTATTAAAACCTTCAGTTGTAACTATCTCACCACAACATTGCTGAGCTACATGGTCATTGATTATAACTTTCTTTGTCTTTTTATTGACATTCCTTAATCAATGAAAATGATATACTAATCTGACCTAATTAATTCCTGCTAAACTTAATGAGATTCTGATTTCAATTGTAAAAGTGATATTTGAACTCTCCAATGAGTCCGATCAAAAAAGTTCTTTATAATGATAAAGATCCAAATGGACAGGTTTATGTGAGCTACTAAAATGTCTATTTCTATAACAGCAACACAATAGTGATATAACTAACCATCCATGAGTCTACCCATCCTGTGCTAATTCAGGGTCTAGTTGATTAGTGACACAAAACACTTAGCAGTAAGAAAGTAGAATGCATGAATAGATAACCTTACTACAGTTATGATATGCTCCCAATATGGAGAAATTTAAATCATTTTTTGATTTCATGGTTAGACTTTGACACATTGATAAGTACTGGGAAAAGTCACAATAACTCCAGCAGTATGGAGGAATTTGTATCTTATAAAATGAAATTACATCTGTATTTTTATAGGCATCATCAATTAAATGCATGAGTCTAAGGATTGTGGTCTGGTCACATGATAAGAATGTAGAATAATTGAAAGATAAACCATTGGCTTCCTTTTGATTTCGAGAAATAAAGGAAAGTCCTCAGAAAGTTGAATGGATTCAGTTATGGAGAATTTAAGATTGAACATGGATAAGAACCTCAAGATGGGCAGGAAGGAATGTGCTATGGACCTAATTATTAGAACATCCCCAATGATGAGAATCACAGATTCATGTGAATACTAACATTTTTTCCCCTTTCCAAATCACTTACAGTGAAAAATAAAATATTCAGGCTTAATAAAGCTAAATGCTGTCTAATCAATCAGAATTTTTTTCAAAATTCAAGTATGATTACCTAAACCTATAATCATGTACTTGTAGCCAGCAATAGGGGCCACAATTCAGAGTAAACTGAACAATCCCCTTCATGATTATGTAATATGTTAACATTAACCTTTTGACTTCAGGAAGATTTTTTTTCCTTGTAGGAATCAAATAATAATAGCTTGAAAATCAATATCTTAAACCTTAATTTAATCTTTGTCTAGTTAATTATAATGCATAAGCGTTGGGAAATCTTAGTAAATGAAAGAGCTATGTGTCCTTAACACACAACTGAAAGAATAGGAGGTCATCAGGATATGTGTGTGTGTGTGTGTGTGTGTATGTATGTATGTATATATGTGTGTATATATATATATATACATATATATATATGTATGTGTATATATATATATTAACTAGAATGTGCTACAGAAATGGAAAATAAAGACTCTACTTTTCAGATACTCTTAAATAATTCTCTTAATTTCCTGAGAAACTTTTCACTCTTAAGTCATCATTTTCAAATTACTATGGAGTTGAATTAGCCAATTCCAAATTTCTTGACTTTATTAAAAGATTATCAAATAGTTTGCCTATTAGCACAGACAGCCTTTACTTAGAGTTGATTCTTCTCTTTCTATAAAGCAAGTCATTATTTGGCCTCCAAACATTTATATAGAAATTAATAGGTTGGAGTTTGATTCTGTCACTCAATTTCTGCATTTCTTTAGCAGTTGGTATCCCTTTCTCCCTCTGTAAAACATGATTTATGCTTTGTTTGTTTTTTAATAGAGTTTAGCTCTCTTGGGTAAAAGAAAACATCTTAGACAAAGATACCCATAGCATCCACCAGTGTTGTGGTATAGGGCATGAGAGGGTGAATGGTTCTCTTGTCATGCTAGGCGCATATTGACTGCACAGCACGGCATCAGGGCTACATAGCCCTAGGACCATAATTTTGAAAAGTACTCTCTAGGATATGTCAACACAGGAGAAGCATGCAGAAGAATTCTCCTATGTCATAATTCTCTTGGGTGTTATCTGACTACCAGGCTATCTATAGAGGCTTAGTGCTCCATGAATTCACAGTGTTACTTTTCTCTCAGCCACACTACTGAAAATGTACCTCTAAGCAGAAGCTGGGACAGTCTTTATTGCACCCAAGTGTAAACTCTAAAAAATCAAAAGAAAAATGAAATGGAATTTATTTTCTCTGTGTTTCTTATAATAAGGTTCACAGCCAAATTGTTACTGGACTTCGAGGTGAACAATAATTAAACAAATTTTAAGTGAAGATAAAATAAATTTAACCCTATTCAAGCAAAAAAGAAGTAGTTTTGTCTCCCAAAAGTATATGACTGCTGGATTATGTCCTCATGATAGGAATTCCCTTAGCTAGGATACACTACAATTTGAAAGACTTTGATCTAATCATCCATATGGTGGGGTGAGTGGGGAGAAGGAGAAAAATACCTACTGTTCAGTCTATGATATTCAGTTTAAAAGTCAATGCAGAAATCTGCCACATTACTACATATAACTTGAACAAAAACAACAAATTAGCTACTGTCTGTACCAGGAACTGAATTTGAGGGAAGTAGATTGGATTGTTCTGGGAAATAGTACTATATTTTAATGATGCCAAGCTTCTTCCTGAAAGAAAAATGCATCTTGTTAAATAAAGCATTTTTTCTAGAGATGTTATAGGACTCTGAGTCATGGAACATTACAGTCTAGGAAGAATTTACATTTCACATCAGTCAAAAAACAGTGGAGAGACATACAGGAAGGAGTGGACAACAACATATTACCAACAAATACTTATATGGGTATATTATAAATTATCCCAATTAGACATGATAATCAAAAGATAACCAGTCATATGGTGAGAGGAAGAAATAACAAATGAACAGTCTACATGGTCCTCAGTATCTACCCACTATGTAAAATCTACTGATATGCATTCCAGAAAATTGGATGGGCTTCTGTAGATGATTTCTATGAAAATATGTATGAGTTACACAAAATGAGAAGGCATGGTGGCTTATGATTGGCATAATTGGAGGGTGTACTCATACCATTGAAATCATAGAGCTGAGGGAATACTGAATAATAATATGTTAAACTGATTATTCCTTTCACAATCATTCCCCAGTCCATTCCAATACATTCTCTTTTACAAAGGACAACGTGAGTGCACTAATATAGTCATAATTCAGATAATTTATACCAGATAAACCTGATTTTATAGCATTCATGATTGTGGGCTTTGCATAACTATGGTGATTGTGATGAAGAAAATTGAAGCAACTGAGCCATGAACCCTACCCTTATTCACAGAATTGCAAAAAATTAAATTCAGAGGGGAACTCAGTGGTGGTTAAGAATCACCTTTGTCTGCAAAATAATTCCTATTATATTTTAGAAGTGTCTTCCAGACTCTATCTCAATGGGGACCCACTGCCTCTCAAAGCAGTTTTTGGTTACCTAAAACTTATATTTTACTCTCTGCAAATTCCATTCCTTGTTTCTCTCACTGTCCTGTGGGCCCCAAACCCAAGAAGTTACATCTTTTTTTTTTTCCCATGAAACAGTTCTTGAAATACTTGAAGACAGTGATCACATTCCCTTTAAATCCTCTCTTCTATAGACATCCTTATTTCCTTCAGACATTTGTCATATGTTAGTGTTTTGAGCCCCTTCAACCACCTGGTGGCAGTGCTCTGGAGTTATTCATATTCTTCCTAAAATCAGGTACATCGAACTGAATACAGTATTCCTTCTTAATTCTTTTTGCTATAGTATTTCAAGTCAAAGTTTTCATTTGTTTTTGTGGATTTGTTTGTTTTTCTACAGCACTTCATTGGTGATTCATGTTGAGCTTGATATACACTAAAACCCTGGGCTCTTCTATAGATGAATTGTTATCTAAACTTGCCTACCCTTATTGTATTAGTGAAATGATTTTTTTTTAACCCAAGGGTAAGATTTCATGTTAATTTCATTGTATTCAATTTACCCCATATTCTAATATGTTAAGATATTTTTGATTCTGATCTAACATGTAACATGTTAGATAGCTTTCTAATTATGTCATCAATAAATTTGACATATGTGTCATTTAAGTCTTTAATAACATAGGACCAAGGAATCCTACTGAATACCTTCCTAAAACATTTTCCTGAGTAACATTAACTAATGGTTTCTGGGTTCAAACATGAATTCAATTCTCAATCCATCAAGGTGCATTAACCTATCTCCCCATCTTTTCTATAAAATAAACAGAAGAAACTTTATTAAATGTTTTAATAAAAATTATGTAAACTATCTCCATGTAGTTTCCCGGTTTGACAACGGAGTAACTAATTTCAGAAGTAAAACACATTTCATTTGGTTTGACTCATTTTTAGATAAAATCATGATGACATTTTCTTGGTTGTTAGGGGTTATTGCCACTTTTTCTAATTAATCACTCATTTTTAATAAAATATTAATTTCTAGATTTATTTTTTCCAGGATGGCAATTCCTGCAAGTCACTCCTTACCCTGGCTCAAGTTCTCAGCATCCACAGAGACTCTCAGGCCACTCCCAAAAAAGAATTACTCTGGCACCCTAAGACTAATTGACTTTCTCTACTAACTGGTGAATACTAATCCCAGGCTTCTAGTCCTCTGTTTCATACTAAAATGATCCAAGTATTCAGGGAACTGTCCAATCACCTAAAACCCACATATACACATTTTCTTGCTGTTTCCTCACATTTCAAAGCAATAATTATTTCTCAAAGTAACATTATAATACATACCTAAAGTGCCCTCTGAATAACAATAATAATACCTGGCATTTGCATAGTGCTTTACATTTGCATATTATGCTATTTGATCCTCAGAACAATAAGGTAGGTGCTATTATTATCATTCCTCTTTCACAGAGAAGGGAACTGAAACGAAAAGGGGGGAAGTAGGATTTGAACTGAGGTCTCTCTGACTCTAGTTCCTACTTGCTACCTAGCTTCCAGGTTATTACCCTGCAGAATACTGTAATACCATTTTTACCTCAAATACAATACCATGATATTTAGGAAGGGAAGTGGAGAAGGGGTGGTGGTGAGGAAGAAATCTTCTGATTTTTTTTTTTAAACTTTTGTTTAATTTTAGTTTACATCATTCATTTCCATGAGATTTTGATTTACATATTTTCTCCCCATCTTTCCCCTACCTGCCACCCCAAAACAGTGATCCCACTGTATACCCACTCCCCCAATCAGCTCTCTCCTATGTCCTCCCCCATCACTCCTCTGACATTCTGGTAGGGTAAGATGGACCTCCCTACCCCAGTACCTGTATATTTCCTTCTTTCATTCCTATTCCACCCCACACTTGTTCTATTCTCTACTTTGTCCCTGTCACTTCACAAAAGTGCATGCTTCTAACAACCTCCCCCCACAAAATCCCCTCTCCTCCATCCTCCCTCGTTGTCATTCCCTTCCCCCCTACTCTCCTCTAGGCCAAGATACCCAATTTAGAGGGTATGTCTTTCCTTCCCTAAGCCAAATTCAATGAGAGTAAGGTTGACCCATTCCCTTCTGCCTTCCTGTTCTTCCCCTCCATTGTAACAATTATCCCTTGCCTCTTCTATGTGAAAAGATTAAATCCATTCTGTCTCTCCCTGTCTCTTCTCATACTATTCCTCTCCTACTTCTCAATTTCACCTTTTAAAATATTATCCCATCCTATTCAATTGATCTTGTGCTCTCTGTCTATGTACACATATATACACACACTCATGTATGTATTCATATGCATATATACCCTCCTATATAGACTTATGCATATATATATACA
>JAQQSU010003225.1:0-14428 GCA_028627135.1 Pseudochirops cupreus | reverse complement strand
TATGCCCTACCCCCCCCCCCATTTTCATGTAGGGTAAGACACCCAATTGAGTGTGTATGTTATTCTATCCTTAGGCCAAATTCAATGGGAATCAGGTTGTCCCATTTCTCCTTCCTGCTCTTCCCCTCCATTGTAACAGTTTTCTCTTGCCTCTTTTATATGAGATAATTTACCCTAATCTATTGCTCCCTTTCTTCTTTTCCCAATAAATTCCTCTCTCACTTTTGATTTTATTTTTTAGATATCATGCCTTCATATTCAAGTCATCCTCTGCCCTCTATGTATACATGAACATACAAATGCCCACACTCACAAATATATTTGTATATACATACATTCTCCTATACATACATATATATGTATGTATACATATATATTCCCTTCAATTTTCCTCATACTGAGAAAAGTCTTGTGAGTTACAATTATCATTTTCCATGCAGGAATGTAAATAGTTCAACTTTAATAAGTTCCTTATGATTTCATTTTCCTGTTTACCTTTTCATGCTTCTCTTGCTTCTTGTATCTGAAAGTCAAATTTTCTGTTCAGATCTGTTTTTTTCATCAAGAATGCTTGAAAATCCTCTATTTAATTGAATTACCATGTTTTTCCCTATAGCATTATATTCAATTTTGCTGGGAAGATTATTCTTGGTTTTTGTCCTAGCCCTTTGCTTAACGTAGAAGCTGCCAGGTCTTGCGTTATTCTGATTGTGTTTCCACAATACTCAAATTGTTTCTTCCCGACTGCTTGCAGTATTTTCTCCTTGACTTGGGAACTCTGAAATTTGGCTAAAATATTCCTAAGAGTTTTTTTGGGGGGAATCTTTTTCAAGAGGAGATTGGTGAATCCTTTCAATTTCTATCTTGCCCTCTGGTTCTAGAATATCAGGGCAATTTTGCTTGATAATTTCTTGAAAGATGGTGTCTAGGCTTTTTTTTTTATCATAGCTTTCAGGTAGTCCAATAATTTTTAATTTATCTCTCCTGGATTTATTTTCCAGGCCACTGGTTTTTTTCCAATGAGACGTTTCACATTGCCTTCTATTTTTTTATTTGTTTGGATCTGTTTTATAGTATCTTGATTTCTCATAAACTCATTAGCTTCCAGTTGTTCCAATATAATTTTGAAGGAGTTATTCTCTTCAGTGAGTTTTTGATACTCCTTTTCTGTCTGGCAAATTCAGCTTTTTAAAGCATTCTTCTCCTCATTGGCCTTTTGGGACTCTTTTGCCATTTGAGTTACTCTGTTTTTTAAGGTGTTATTTTCTTCTGTGTATTTTTAGGTCTCCTTTAGCAGGCTACTGACTCACTTTTCATTATTTTCTTGCATCGTTCTCATTTCTCTTTGCATTTTTTCCTCCACTTCTTCTACTTGATTTTCAAAATACTTCTTGAGCTCCTCCATGCCCTGTAACAAGTTCACATTTTTCTTGGAGGCTTGTGATGCAGGAGTTCTAACTTTGCTCTCTTCCTCCTGCTCCATGCCTTGATCCTTTTTGTCCCCAAAAAAGGATTGTATTGTCTGTTTGTGCTTCCTATGCTTGCTCATCTTGCCAGCCAAATACTTGGCTTTTGAGCTCTTTGCCATGGCAGAACTCTGCTTCCAGAATGGAGAGAGCTATGTCCCAAATCACTGGGGTTTTTCCAGCTGCCAGAGCTATTAGTTGGGTGACCTTTCTTCAGCCCCTACACACTCTGGCTCACTGGTCATATACTCCAGGACCACTACCAAGGCTGTGACCCAGATCCAAGCAGGTTAAAGCAAGAGTGGTTACCCTCTAAATGGTTGTTTGTTCCCCCTATGATCTGTAGGCCGGGAGCTCCTGAGGCAGCCATGCTGTAGCTGCTGGAGCCAACACACCTCTGCAGCTTCTCACTCCGGGGGCAGATTGACCAGACCAAGTTCTTTAGTCCCTCCTGTTCCAATAGAGTTTTGCACTGACGTTTTACTTTGTCTTTGGTGTTTATGGGTTGAGAAGTCTAGAGACTGCCACAGATACTGATGTGGCATGCTGTACTGAAGTTTTCTCCAGCGATCCATTTTTGGGGCCACCCTGGGGCTGGAACTGCTTGGGTCAGCCAGACTGCTCTTGGCTTGATGAGATAGACCCTTCCTGTCCACCTGCCGGGCTTCCTTAGTGGGAGGTTTGTTTCTTTCTGTTACTTTGTGGGTTCTGTAACTCTAATGTTTGTTTAGAATTATTTTTACATGTATTGGAAGTGATTGGATTAGGAATCCACTCCAAGTTTGTACTTCTATTCTGCCATCTTGGCTCAGCCCCTTTCAAAATAATTTCAAATCTGGTGGTCTGTAAGAGGGAGATCTTTCCCTACTCTCCACACCCCAGTACCTTCCCTCTGAGATTACTTACAATTTACATTGTATGTATGTCATTTGTACATCCATACAATATATATTTGTATTTTATCTCCTTCATTGGTATATGCCTTCTTTAAAGGCAGGGACCTGTTTTTTGTTGTTGTTATTGTTTGTTTGTTTTTTTGTTTCCGTTGTTTCTTAGTACTTAGCACAGTGCCTGGTACAGAGTAAATACTTAATAAATTATTGCTGGCTGACTAGAAATGTCTTCCTAGCCATGTATCACAAGCTATTTTTTAAATTATATTTTATATTTTCTCCAATTTCATGTAGAAACAATTTTTAACATTTGTCTTTTTTTTTAGTTTTTAGTTCCAAATTCTAATTTTCCCTCCCTCCCCTACCTCTTCCTTGAAAGAGTATGCAATCTAATATAGGTCACACATAAGCAATCATGCAAAACATTTCCATATTAGTTATTTTATGCAAGAAAACAAACAAAAAAAAGAAAAAGAGAGAGAAGGAAGGAAGGAAGGAAAAAGGAAGGAGATAGAAAGAAAGAAAGAGAAAGGAAGAAAGAAAAGAGAAAGAAGGAATGAAAGAAAAGAGAAAGAATGAAAGAAAGTGAAAATAATATTCTTCAGTCCATATTCAGAGACATCCATTCTTTCTCTGGAAATGTGTAACACCTTTCATCAGAAGTATTTTGGGTGTGCCTTAGATCATTGTATTGCTGAGACTAGATTAGTCATTCACAACTGTTCATAATACAATATTGCTATTATTGGGTACAATGTTCTCCTGGTTCTGCTTACTTCACTTTGCATCAGTTCACGTAAGGCTTTCCAGTTTTTCTGAAATCATCCTATTTATCATTTCTTATAGCACAATAATATCCTATTATAATTATATACCACAATTTATTCAGTCATTTCCCCAAATGATGGGCATCCCCTCAATTATCAATTCTTAGCCACCACAAAAAGAGTTGCTATTTTTTTTTTTTACAAATTGGTTCTTTTCCCTTTTTTTTTTTTTTACTTTTCTTTCAGATACAGATCTAGTAGTGGTATTGCTGGATCAAAGGTTGAGCATAGCTTTATAGTCTTTTGAGCATAGTTCCAAATTACTCCCCAGAATGGTTGGATCAGTTATAATTCCACCAACAGTGCATTGGTGTCCCAGTTTTCCCACATTCCCTCTAAAATTTATCATTTTCCTTTTTTGTCATATTAGAAGCTATTTTTAAGAGCCTTCAGTGATGTTTTGCATAGTTTACAATTTCTTTTAAACTGTCACATAATCAGGGACAGATCAATGAGTTCATTTCCTACAAGTATGCAGAGCACTGTTGATGCAACTCCCTATGTGGAAGGGTCTGAAAAGTCAACTTGTGGAAACACAGTGATGCTATGTAATAAAAATTCCTTGGTGAGCCTTTGGAGCATCTGCAGATATTCTACAACTGGTTCTGGTTCACTAAGCATGTGGTAGAAAGGAACCTGTTTAAAAGACTTGGGGAGGGGACATTTGGACTTGGTTATGTTCAATAGGCTTTGGTACACCTTTGCCTTAGTCTCTTGGTTTGACTTTTCTTTGGCTAACTTTTTCCTGCTAGATGACAACCAGTGTTGTAAGAAGAGTGCTGTTGTGCCTTTTCCCCATCTAAGGTCAACATGTAGCCCCATGCAGATAAGCCTTGGTCCTTTGTCTTAGTGTTATTTTTTCTCTTTCTTTAGATGTTCTGGAGACTGTGATCATGTGAGTTTTGAAAAGTAAGCCATCTGGGAGACTAGGATTTCAGTCCAGATCAGGTTTTTTAGCCAGACTAGTATTAATGTCTTAAGGAGTGAGCAGTCACCTTCAGAACCTAGCCTATCAGTACTTCAGCAAGACTTTATTCAGCTATAATGTCACATTTGCAAATGAATTTGGTGGAACTGATCCTGTGTAGAAACTGAGTCTTAGTCCACCCTCCCCAAAAACTAAGATGACATTGGGAGTGCATTCTTCTGAGGTGTAGAGGGAGAAATCTTTGTACTTATTTTCTTACTATTCCTTCTAAATAGTGCTTTGTAAAAGATAATTGATGTGAATAAGTTATAGTGGGGTGGAACACATGAGAAACAGCCTCTTCAATCAATGGTATTAGAAAAGAATTCCCCTAAACCTGGAGGAAGGGAAATGTACCCAGCCTTGTTCTGGAAGACTCCTTGCTTAATTATTTTATCAACATGATTATTATTTGGAGCAAAAATTGAGAAAAAATGTTTGCACACTATTGCTATATGGCACTTCTTGCCTAGTCTAAGGGAAAACTAATGCCAAGACACATTTAAACAATCCAAGAACAAATACTGCTGCTTTCTATTGTTGAGAGCTTTGGGGTTTGTATCCTTCCTCCCAAACTGACAACTAGCTATATAATTAGCTTTTATACCACTTCCCCATAACCCAAAAAAGCTGAATCTCAATTAAGGTTTAGCAATCCCAGATGTCATTTAAAGTTCTTGGATTTATATCTATTTAATTTCCTGGGTGCTGAAAAACAAACAATTTTCATTCCATTCCCCTCTCTCCATGTTTCCTCATCTCTTCCCCTTCCCTAAGACTCACATTACCGTATAACTCAGCAGATAGAAAACATCAGAGATAAGACAGTCAAAATGCATTTTTTTTTATTTATCTTTCAATCACTGAATTGAGTAAAGGCACATGAACATGAATAGCCCATATAAGTCATGCTACAAATGATCTAGCAAAGAAAGAGAGATTGAGGAAATAAAGGTTGAAGGAAGAGGGGAAAAAAGGAGAAAGTGACATAGGCTAAGAGGATTTGGTGAGGGAGAGAACACTTATAGTAGAATAAATACAGTTAAATTGACTGCTTTTGATTAGTACCATATAACACAAATTTCCAGCATAATTGAAATTAAATAAACACATAAAGATATTTGAGCTTATTTTTTCTTTTAAAGTATTAAGACAGGAAATAAAATGTCCAGGTGGTAAGAAATTATGAAATAAACATACATATTTTTATAGGGGAAAACATCAATATGAAATTAAATATAATCTTTATGGGGGAAAGTGTCATATTGCGTACTTTAGGGCTAAAACTCATCAAGGAACAAAATTAGTCTAGCATCTAAAAGGAGGTATTGTATTTTAAAGGATGCACCAGAAATAGTACAAAGAATTGAAACAGGAAATATGATGTCTAGTCCTCACTTGTAAAGTAACCATAACTTAGTAATAACAGGTCAGAGTTAGTTTCCTGGTTTGCTAAATAATAGTATCAGATGTAGATATTGTGAGGAAAATAATGAACGGTTACATAAGAATTTCAGCTTTTTTTTTTTTTATCATTTTTGTCCTTGCATCCTTTGTACCTAGCAACACACCTGACAATTAGAAGACAATAAGTGTTTAGCAATAGATGTATTTGTCACTTTCAGTTTCCCAAAGTGCTTTCCTTAAAAAAATTCTGCAAGACAGGTAATATAGTATTATACCAAGTTTACAAATGGGTATTATACCAATTGCTCTGAGACACTAAATGGTTCTCTCATGATTACAGAATTCCTAATTACCTGGAGAAGGCTTTGAAACCAGGTCTCCTGAATTCAGGTTCAGTACCTTCTACATTATAACCTGCTACTTCTTCAAGACAGGCTTATTAAATTCCTTAATAATAAAAAGCTAGGAGGCATGACTAACATACTAGATGATAAAGCACTCAAAATATCTTGAAAAATTAGAACGTTTTGCAAAGTCAAATAAGATGGCATTTAAAAAAGATAAATGTAAATTTGTCTGTTGTCAAAAATCAACACCACACTTAAAAAGTGAGAGTTTGTCTAAAAAACAAAGACTTTCAGGTGTTAGTGCCTTGCCAACTCAATAAGTGAGTTAATAGTGTGATGAGGAAACCCAACAAGCTAACATGATCTTGGTCCACATTAAGAGAGGAATAGATTTCAGGAATAAGGAGATGATGGACCCCAGACAAGTTACTTAATTGTGTTTGCCTCAGTTTTTCATCTGTAAAATCAGCTGGAGAAAGAAATGGCAAGACATTCAAGTGTCTTTGTCAAGAAGACCCCAAAATGGGGTTACAAAGAGTCAGACATAACTGAACAACTCAACAACAAAAAGTCCCTTTGTGCTTTGCTTTAGTTAGACAACATCTGAAATGTTATTATTATCTGCATTTTACGAAGAACATTAATAATGTGAAGAACATTGAAACGAGGGCAAGCAAGGCTATGAAGATCTCAAGTTAGTGCTGTCTGGTGATCAATCAGCAAATGAATAACTTTGAGTAAGATCAGACTTGGTAACTACATTGATAGGTATCATCAAGTATTTGAAGGGTTGTCCCACGGAAGGGGGAATGAACTTGTTAAGAATTTTGTTTTCTTTTCTTCAAGTCTAAATTTGTGCCTTTGTAGATCAATTAGTCCACTCCTAAGAGGGGCATAGTTTCTAACATAATCCAGGTTTAAAAAAAAAAAGAAGTCTTTGAAATCCTATTCACACTACACTCTTGAGTCTCCACAGCATTTTGTCTATCATACAGAAGAAACCTCTTCACCCTAGAAGCCCAATTCACCCCTGGACTACTTCTCTCATTTTCTCCCATTGGAAATATTCTCTACCCCTGTGACCTTTTGCTCTGATTTGCTGGTTCCTACTAGAACTTCCATTTTAAGGAGGGTGTTTATTGATGGATGAAATGAAATCAGTTCCATATTAACATTATTTTGCATGCTCAAAAGCTCTTACCTAATATGTAAAATTAGATGTTGAGACTAAATAATCTCTAAGATCTCTTCCATCCCTAACTTACAATCAGGTAAAAATTTTAAATCAGAATTCTACTAGAATTCCAGAAGTATGGGACTATATCTTTCGAAGAAACCTCTGGAATCATATAGTCTAATTCTTTAACTTTTTAGATAAGGAAAGTGAGATTAAATGAGGTTACAGGGCTGAGACCCATCAAATGGTGATCATGTAATGGTCACTCATTATAGATATGAGTATACCTATAGGTAACCCCCTTTCCCTAAGGCACTCATTTCATCAAATAGAAAAATTAGTAAAATTCTTGATTCAAAGAAGTAATAAGAAATCAAATCTGATTAACAGACTCTTATGGCTGCTGTGTGTGTGTGTGTGTGTGTGTGTGTTTTATGGAAGAGGGGCAATAATAAAACTGAGATCACCACCTTCCCTTACAGTTTCTTTGAGTTTAGGTCTCAATACAAACCAAAGGTTAACTATTTCACACTTGTCTCAATATCAGTCAATCCACTTTTATACACAGTCACTAAAATTTTTTGTAACATAGCTACTGTGATCTTATTCTTTCATGGCCAGGTCGGTTATATTTTACCTCACATAGGGTTTTCTAGTATTCTGAAGCAGTTGGAGAATCTCTTTCCTAGATCATTTGTTTAAGTTCTACATGACTGTGATTTTGGCATTGTAAGAGCTGAGTAACTGGCATCACAGTCCTATTGTCTAGATGGGGGAAAGTAGCCAGCTCCTCTTCTTCCATCCCCACTTATTAGTCTAAAGCAATCATCTTCCTTGAAAAGCAGCTGAGGAAGAAGTTTAAAGATCATCTTTTTGAAACTTTTGTATACACATTCACTTCCAGCTATATAGTCAGCAAACCTTTTGATTCAAAAGCCTTCTAATGAAGGTTTTTTTGTCACAGCACAGTACTAGTTACTCAGTAACTCATGTCTGGAAATTGAGTCCTCAACATTCCATGTGTTGGTCTGGATAAAGGAAAGGAATAAAATATTGGTGCAATCTCTAGTGCATTCTCTGATTTGATCTTCCCAAAAGGAAAGTCAAATCTAAGCCTACTTTAAGGATTAGACTCTTTACCATCTTCTAGAAGGAGATTTACTTAACTATAGCATAGAAAAGATGCCCGATAGTGATTAAGCCCTTATTTCAGGTAGATATGACCCTTCTATCTCAAGGAAAGCATCTTGTCATCAGAGACGAATGCAGTGACTCGTGAAGGCCTTGGGGTATCTACCAAGTCTAAAAGGCCCAGATTTTTATATGGATGGACCTTTTCTGCCCTTAACTGATGAAGATGTCATATCACTATGGTTTGAGGACAGTAAAAATCAATATCAAAAGGTCAATTACATCTTGGGAACAGCTCCCTTGTATATTACGGAAATAAACGGCCTAACCTAGATGAAACCAAAATGGTAGAAAAGAGGAATGAATTGCTCAAACTGTCCCAACATTTTCCTACAAATAACTTTAAAATAACAGAGCAAATCCAATTCTGGAGCTGCAGAGACAACAAAAGATTGGGGTGAAATAATTCCCTAGCCTAAGGTAATTTAGGAGATCAGTAGGAAAGGTCTGCCACACTGTCATGGTGGTAAAGCCATTAGCAGAACTTTGAGGAAGCTGTAAGAGCAGCAAAAGCAGTTTTAGGAGTTCTCAATCCGCAGAACACAAGGAGGTTAGACAATTGGTCAGAAAGTGATTACAGGGGATCTTTTATTGGTATGGAGTTGAAGATACTCTTCTATTGCCTATATGCAGTTCCAGGTCACAGTTCCAGAGCATAGAGGAGTATTAGTTCTTGCTTCTGTAGGATAGCAGGGGCCCTGGTCACAGTACCAGGGCAAAGAAAAATGTTTGTGGTGGCTTACAAGGGAGTAGGGGCATGGGTCTCATTTCCAAGGCAGAAAGAAACATGAGCACTTGCTGCTACCAGAAAATAGAGGACATGGTCACATTTTAAATGTGGAAAACACTGCTTGTGCTTATTCACAAAGGAATAGGAGCCCTGGCATCATTTCCAAAGCAGAAAGGAACATTAGTTCATGAGACTGCAGGAGAGCAGAGGATTTGGTAACAGTTCCAGGGTCAAGAGGAGAACAAGCACTTATGACTACATGGAAATAAGGTCATTTCCAAAGTACAGACCAGGAGAGCAGTGCCCATACCTCTCCTTAGATCATACCAACTTGAAAGCAAAACAAAAACTTGTAAGTCCATAAAACTAGCTCAAAAAACAGCAGCACAAAACAACTTGGAGATTACAATATCCCCCTCCACCCCAGAAAGAGAGACCAACTTTAACATAAAGTGAAAGAAACGTCAAGGAAAAGGTTGGAAAAAGAGTAAATAATAAAAATCAAAAACCTGACCAGAACAAGTTCCTATGGTGGCAGAAAAGATCAAGACAAAAACTGTGAAGATAATAATGTTAAAATAGCTACTAGTAAAATATTAAGGTAAAATGTAAATTGGACACAAATCCAACAAAAATTTCTGAAAGGGTTCAAAGAGTATTTTGAAAATCAAATAAGAGAAGCAAAGAGAAAACTGGGAAAAGAAATGCGACTTACATAAGAAACTTATGAAAAGAGAGTCAAAAGTTTAGTAAAAGAGGCTCTCAAAACTAAAGAAAAATACCTTAAAATAGAATTGACCAAGCAGTAAAAGATGTGCAAAGATCCACTGAAGAGTAGAACTTTTAAAAAAGTAGAACTGGACAAATGGGGAGACGGGAGTTCAGAAGCTCACTGAAAAAAGTAATTTTTAAAAACTAGAATTGCACACCTAGAATCTAAAGACTCGATGAGGCACCAAGAAATAGTAACACAACAATTTTTTTAAAAAATAAAAGAAAATGTAAAATAATTTTAAAAAACCCATGACCTAGAAAATAGATCCAAAAGAGATAATTTAAGAATTATTGGACTACCTGAAAGCCATTATTAAAAAAACATCCTGGACAGTATTTTTCAAGAAATTATCAAAGAAAACTCTGATATCTTAGAGCCAGAGGTTAAAAGCGAAATAGGAAAAAAAAAAAAAAACACTAATCACCTCCTCAAAGCAAACCCAAAATGAAAACTCTAAGAATTTTATAGCTAAATTTCAGAGTTCCTGGATCAAGGAGAAAATACTGCACACAGTCAGAAGGAAAAAAAAATTACAAATATCATGGGGCCACAGTCAGAAACAAACAAGATTTAGCAGCTTCTACTATAAAAGACAGGAGGGATGGATCATGATATTCCTGAAAGCAAAGGAGCTAGGATTCCAACCAAGAATAATCTATCCATAAAACTGAGTATAATTCTATAGAAAAAAAAAATGGATATTTAATGAAAGGGAGGACTTTTAAGCATTTCTGAAGAAAAGACCAGAGATGAAATAGAAAATTTGACTGTCAAATACAAGACTCAAGAGTGAACATGAAAGAGAAACCATAAGGCCTTCAATAAGTTTAAAATATTAACATTTCTGTGTGGGAAGATGATATGTATAACTTCTAAGATCTTTAACATTAGGGAAATTAGAAGTAGTAAGCATAGACAGAGGGCAATGATATAAGCTGACTATGACGGGATGATTTAAAAAAATAAAACTAAGAAGTGGGAAAGAGGGATGCACTGGGATAAGGGGAAGGGAGAGGAAGAATGAAAAAATTATCTCACATAAAAGAGACACAAAAGAAAGAATTTTTACAATTCAAGGGAAAAGGGAGAGGGGAGATGTGCTTGAACTTTACTTTCATCATAATTGGCTCAAAGAGGGAAAAATATACACACTTAGCTAGGCATATTACAGGGAAGTAGGGGGTGTAAGAGTAGGGGGCAGGACTAATAGGAGGAGAACAGATCAAGGGAGGCAGAGGTCAGAAGCAAAACAGACATTTGGAAGGGGCAAGTTAAGAAAAAGAGAAGTGAAGGATAATCAGGGAAAAATAGGATGGAGGGAAATACACAGAAATTGCAACTGTGAAAGTGAATAAAATGAATTCACTCATTCTATAAAATGGAAGTGGATAGTTAAATGGATTAAAAACCAGAATCCAAAAGTATGACATTTACAAGAAATTCATTTGAAACAGAAAGATACACTAAGAGTAAAAAAATAAATGACTGGAACAGAACCTATTATGTTTGAGCTGAAATTAAAGAAAAAAAGCAAGGGTAGCAATCATGATTTCAGACAAAGCAAAAACCAAAATAGATCTAATCAGAAAGATAAGCAGGGAGACCATAGTATGCAAAAAGACACAATAAAAATGAAATAATACCAATAGTAAATATATATGCACCAAATGGTATAGCATTCAACTTCTTAAAGGAAATGTTAAATGAATTATAGGAGAAAATAGACAGCAAAACTATACTCATAAGGGAACTCAAATTTTGACTCTCAAAACAAGATAAATTTAACCATAAAATAAACAAGAAAAATATTAAGGAGATGAATAGAATTTTAGGAAAAGTTGCACATGATAAATCTTTGGAGAAAATTTAATGGGCATATAATATGATATATATTTTTCCTCAACAAAAATTGACCATGTTTCAGGGCATAAAAACTCACAACCAAATGCAGGAAAGCAGAAATATTAAATGTACTCTTTTCAGATCATCATAAAATAAAAACTATATTCAATAAAGTATTGTGGAGAAATTAATAGATAAAAAATCAATTGGAAACTAAATAATATAATCCAAAATGATGAGTAGGCCAAATAACAAATCATAGAAATAATCAATAATTTCACTAGAAAGAATGACTGCAATGGGACAACATACTAAAATTTAGGAGATATGGTCAAAACATCCTTAGAGGGAAATTTATCTCAACATGTACATCAATAAAAGAGAGAAAGAGCAAGCAAATTAATTGTTCATGGAACTAAAAAAATAAAAACCAAAAAAAGGAGCAAATTTTTAAAAACGAAACTAGGATATATAACTAAGTCAAATTTACACGAATATGTCATCTCACAATTGACAAATGGTGAAAGGCCATGAACAAACAGTAAAGCTACTCATAGTCATATTTTAAAAAATGCTCCAAATTGCTATAGATTAGAGAATAGAAATTAAAACAACTCTGAGTAACCACCTCATGTCTATCAGATTGTCTAATATCACAGAAAAAGACAAATGTTGAAAGTGATATGGAAAAAAATTGTGACATGAATGCTCTATTGGTGGGCTACTGAGTGGAGCCAATCATTTTGGAGAGTTTGGAAATACATCAAAAGAGTTATAAAATTTTGCATACCCTTTGACTCAGCAATTCCACTATTAGGTCTATACATAAGAGAAATCAAAGAAAAAGGAAGAGGACCAGTATGTACAAAAATGTTTACATCAGCTCTTTTTGTAGCGAAAAAGAACTGGAAATTGAGAGGCTGATTATTAATTAAGGAAAGGCTGAAGAAGTTGTGGTATATGATAAACATGAAATACTCTTGTGTTATAAGAAATACTAAGCAGGATACATTCAGAAAAAGCTACAAAGACTTACATGAACTGATGTAAGGTGAAGTAAGCAGAAACAGGAGAACTTTGTTCACAGTAACAGCAATATTATAAAGATGAACAGCTATGAGACTTAAGTATTCTGATCAATAGAATGACCTAAGAAAATTCCAAAAGCGTCATGATGAAAAATGCCATCCACTTACAGATAAAGAAGTGATGGAGTCTGATTGAAGATCAAAGTATACTTTTTAAAACTGTGTTTTTCATTTTTTTGTTGGTCATTGTTTTCCTTTGCAACATAGATAATATTGAAATATGCTTTGCACAACTTCATATGTATAATCTATACCAAAGTGCTTGCCTTCTCAAGGAGAGATGAGGGGAAAAGAAGTAGAGAGAGAATTTTGAACTCAGTTTGTTTAAAAGAATGTTATTTTTTACATGTAATTGAGAAATATTTAATGAAATACATAAAAATACATAAAGAAAAAGAGCTACAAAAATGTAAATATTGAACTTTTTATTTAAAAAAAGGTTTTTGCTATTTAATTTACCACAAACAATCTTAAATTTGATTCTTCATTGATTTTATTTCTGTATTTTTATTTAAACCAAGAATAAAGTGAGTGTGTTTGCTCACCAAACATAATGGAAAATGGGAGAATTCTACAAACTTTCTTTCTGAGAGATGGAAACTTTTTTTTTTATTTTTAGGAAATTAATTCACGAAAATGAAGTGGTAGGTACGATATAAAATATTTACTTTTCTGCTGGCTAATGAAAAGTGCTACATTAAACAATAACTATTTAAAACTCAATTGCATATGTTGCTTTGTTTTCTTTTAACAATATTTATATATAAACTGGCCAAGATGGCAGCATAGGAGCAGCAAGAAATTGCAGCTCCGACACAGCCACATCAAATACCCAAAAAATATGACTCTACACAAATTCTAGGGCTCTAAAACACACACAGATATATTTCCAGCTGAAGGCAGCTTGGCTCAAAGTGACTACTTCAGCTCTGAGAGCCAAAACTAGCCCAGCTTGAAACAACGGCTTCTGCCCTGGGAGCGGCTGGATGAGAAGAGCTCCGCCGCAGCTGGAGCTTCAGGAGAGCGGATCTGCAGCAGCTGTGGCAGTACCCAGAATTATCAAGCCATAAGAAAAAAGGACTAAGGTTAGTGGAACTTGGCTAAAAACCAGGGAAGAAAAGTGGGTCCGGCCAAGCTGCCTCCAGGGCAAGGAAGCAGGAAGTGGAGGTTCTGTACCCGCCTCCACATTGCCACTTCAGAGCTCCCAGCCCGCAGACAGCAGGGGGGCCAAGCAATCATTCAGAGGCCAAGCACTCTCCCATTGAGCGGCCTGGATCCAGATCGTGGTTTTGGGTGGTGGTACTGGGGTTTTTTTTTTCAGTGAGCCGGAGCTGGGGAGGGACCCAGCAGCCTCCTAAGAGCCCCAGCAGTTGGGAAAACCCCAGCAATTTGGGACAGAGCTGTTCCCTCTGGAAGCAGAGTTCCACAGAACTAAAAAAAAAAAAATTGAATGGCGACCATGAATAAGCATAGGAAGCAAAGTAAAAACAGTAACCAAACTCTAGATTCCTTCTTTGGGGAAAAGAAGGAACAAAGCAGGGAAAGGGAGGAAGACAACACAGTCAGAACTTCCACACCAAAAGCTTCTAAGAAACATGAAGATTGCCTAAAAGCTAGAGATCAGCTGAAGAAAGATTTTGAAAACCAAATGAGAAAAGTGGAAGAAAAATTGGGAAGAGAAATAAGAATGATGCAAGAAAATTATGACTGAAGAAATT